>VZRZ01002579.1:635601-678006 GCA_013398175.1 Climacteris rufus
GAGGCGGCGTTGCCGGGAGCCGCGGGGACCGCTCGCGGGTCCGGCCCGGCCCTGAGATGGCGGCGGCGGCGCGGGGCGGCTCCGGCGCGGCTCGGCCGTGTTCCGGTCAGCTGCGTACGGCTGTGGGATCGTGGAATCACAGAGTGCCGGGATGAGCTGCTGGCACTGCAGTTACCGCTGGCCTCCTACCTTGTAAGGGACTGGGCACGGCCAGGCGTGCAGTGCCGGAGGTTTTGGCCTAAGTCTCCTGCAGGCGTATCCAAACTGATGACTCAGGTTGCTGGCCAAAAACATTGGAACTGAGTTTTAATTTAAAAAAAAACCAACAACTGAAGCAAACAAACAGTAAACCCAAACGTCTTTGTACTGTCTGGAGGACCGTGTTTATTCTCAGCTTCTGTTTTTGCAAGTTCTTCCACTTCTGTTTTATGAACCTCACTTCAGCCAAGAATTTACCCTATCTGGAGAAATTGTCGTTTATGGCAGAAGTTACAGTTGTAGTTCTGTGTTAGAGTACCTGTGAAAAATTTTAACTATACTGGTGAAAGCCAGTGTAAGGGACATGGCTGTATTGCTTCGTGCAACATCATGCAAATGCCCCTGGAAGCTGTGATGAATCATTATCTTATTCAGTGTCAAGTGGTACTAGGTATATTCAGATAAGCAAAGGAGCTAAAGTGTCTAAGGCTTAGAAAATGTCCTCAGAATTAAGAATTGAACTAGTGCCATAATTTCAAGAGTAGAATTTAATTCTAAAATCCTCTTAATGTTTTTTTATACAGTATAATACATTTTTTAAATTATATATTAAAATGAGATTAGATATAATTAAGATATATTCTCTCATAAATATTAATAAATTTTAATTAATCCCTCTGCAATAAAAGTTTAAAGTAACTTTGGCTTTGGGCTCTGTCAATAGATTAACACAACAGATTCTACTCTGTACATCTTGGAGAATCTTGACAGTGTAGCACCTGGTAAGCCACTACAAACAAGTTATGGGAGTCTGACATATTTGGGAGCTGATTTAATGACTACCATTGGGTTGGCAAATTTCTAAATGCTTAATAGAAACTCTAAATTCCTTAAATATTGTAAAGAATGAAAAATTGAAAGGAAATTCCTAGGCAGTCATCCTTATGGCAGTTGCAATATAGGAGAGTGTAAGCATTCTTAGGGGTTCAAATCATCACACAAAGGAAGGTCCTTAAGTGATGTGTGTAGAGAGTTCTTAGAGAACTGGTTTGAAGGACATAATGACAAAACTCTGAGAGTTCACTTTTAAGAGGGTTCCTTTATTTGGTTTTCTGATGCATGTTTCTAATGTGTCAGGGTTTATTATGTTTTTTGCTCTTTGAACAAATTTTTGTCTTAACTTTGATTCTTATTTATCGGAAAGAGATCTTTGATGTTGCTTTTAACAGGGTAGAGGACACTAGGGTTTTCTTGTTGGAAACTTCTGGAAATAGAGGAAAACTTCTGTACCTTTAAGGCAACTACTGCTGAAGCTTTCAAGTAACCTTTTACTAACATTTTCAACGAATGTTCAAGTTTCATATTTTGAAATAAAAGCCACCTATATAAAAATCCCTTCTGTGTATATGTTCAGAACTCTTAGTTTCCTTATTGCTGTGATTGAGCTTTCCAGCGTGGGCTGGTCCTAAGGGGAGCAATTACAAGTTAAAACCGCTATTTCACAACAAAGGCACAAATTGCTATTTTTGTGCATTGCAAATGGTCCCTAGTATCAACCCACACTATGTAGGATGTCAGTTTGGGTTTTTTTTGCTTCCAGCAGAAGTACTGAAGCAAAGTAAACTTCGTTGTATGTATTTCAGAAGGAGGAAGGAAGGTGTAAATTACTTCTGCCATCACTTTAATACATAAAATATACTTTATTTCAGATCTTATTTGGGCTGTTAAATTGTTCCTCCAGCAAGATAATAACTTGAGGGCACAATAAAATCTTTAACCCAATGGGGAATTTCTGTTCCTTTTGTGGCATACATGGATGACCTTAAGGGGCTTGATACTGTGAGTGGTGACTGATTTAAATTTTGCTTTTGATCATCGTGGTTATATTAAGATTTATAATATAAAATTATATAACTTCTTAAAAAAAAAAACAAAAACAGAGCACCCTGTCGTGTATACTGGAGCTTACTGAAATGTCATGGAACTTACTGTTTTTTCAGGACAGATGGAAGTTTTGTAGTTCATGACGTACCTTCAGGATCTTACGTAGTGGAAGTTATATCCCCTGCTCATAAATTTGAGCCTGTGCGAGTTGACATAACTTCAAAAGGCAAAATGAGGTGAGCCCTTCCTGATTTGCCTCTGTATTGATGTGTTACATGTGCCTGACAGCACCGTGTAAGAACTCATGGAAACAGTGCTGTAGGTCTGATGTTCCATTTCAGACTATATCTATATGTTTCTGCTTTTTTTAATGTTACTTCTAGGAGCGTATTTCTCCAATTTTGAAGTCTGATATCTTCCTTTCTTTCATATATATGACCTGAAATAAAAGAAAATAGAATTTAAAAGTCCATCTATTTGTTTAGTTTTATTATTTTCTTATGCAGCTATCCTGAAATAAAATCTAGGCATAAATCAGTTCACCATTTTATCATCTGTCAATAACTTTTTATTTTCCTTCTTCCCTTTTCCATTTCTTTAATCAATGTTTTGCCAGGACTTGGCACAATGAAATTCTAAAATATTTCTGTTGCATCCCTGTAGGAGACTTGTTACAGTTACTGGTTAATACTTGCAGTTGTCAGTCTGCATTGCTTCTGTAGCATTGTTAGCTTGTTTTTTATGTTATGGTCTATTTTAAAATCTCAAGTTTTGAGGAAAATATGTAGCCGTAAGGTAGGAGGGAAAGACATTCTATGGATAAATATTTGGTGAAAAATTCAGGAATAGTAAATTATTTATGGGCAGAAGGAAGTCATCCCTGGAGTTGCACAAAATGGGTAAATATTCATAAATCCTGAAAAATGAGTTAAGAGTGACAGAGATGTTAGTCCTGAGTAATTATCTAAATATTAGGCCAAATGAAGGATACTAGTGAAGAACTATGGAAAAACCTTATAAAGTAAAAAAGAGTGAGATTCAGAATTGATAAATGCAAAGTAATGCACTTATGAAAAAGGTATTAACTTCACATACATGTAATTCATGCCCTGAGCAAACTAGTTACACTACACTACACTGTTCAGAGCTGCACCCTGAACACCATAGTTCCTCTTGCTTGTTACCAAGGTGACAAAAAATGTATTGTTTTTGATTTTGTGAAACATGCTGCTGAAAGAAATTCACTTCTGAAAAGTGAAGCATAGCTGGTGGTTTTGTTTGTAGGCCTTTATTTAAACTTATTTGGAGTTTTTTAATAATCTTTATTATGTGCTAATGATTCTGTGTTTTTATTTTCAATTATTTACATTTTGCTCAATAGAGCAAGATATGTGAATTACATCAAACCCTCTGAAGTTGTCAGGCTGCCATACCCACTCCAGATGAAATCTTCTGGACCACCTTCATACTTTATAAAGAGAGAATCTTGGGGATGGACAGATTTCCTCATGAACCCTATGGTACGTACAGGCAATACATAAATTAAAAGTATGCTAAGAATCCAAATACGTTCTTCAGAATACTAAGAATAAAACAGATGAGAAAAAATGTGCGCACTTTGCTCTTCTGATAGGATTGTTTTCTTTGTTTTGACTTGCTTACAAATGGAAAGTTTTTCTATGGCCTCTCCTCCCCTGGATACCACTGTTAACGTATGCCTTCTGAAAATGGCCCTTAGGCTGGTTCCTTTGACAACTTGATGCTATTCTAGTAGTGTGGAGAACATCATGTTGCAAAATGGTGATTACAACAGGTGTAAGAGATTATAACTATTCGCTTTATTCGTCCAACATTGAAATCTATTATTTAAAGCACAGTACTCTCATATCAGGTTTCTTACCTGACAACACTGCATAAGTGTTTCTGGCTTACTCACTCAGAATGCAGTGGTTCTAGAATTTGGCTGTTTAGTAAAGCTTTATTTTAGTATGTCTCAAAGTGTTTAGAGTAACAGCTAAGCTGAAGATGTATTTCCTGTTTTCTCTGTAGGTGATGATGATGGTTCTTCCATTACTGATATTTGTGCTTTTGCCTAAAGTTGTTAACACCAGTGATCCTGATATGAGGCGGGTAAGTATGTTCAATTGATGCCTCTGTAGACACCAAAGATAATGAGATTTCAAGGCACAGAAAAGTAATGAAACCAAAACTGAACTTTAAAAGAAAGCTTAATGGGCATCATTTATTCAGCTAATACAGTGTTGCTATATGAGTTCTAATATTTCCTACTCATGAATTTGCTGTCAGACAGCACAACACAGAATTAAATTGTTTGCCACAACTCTGAAAGTGTTACAGTATTAATGGTGTTTTCCAGAGTTACTTTAGATTGGTAAATATAATTTCTCCAAGGCTATTTTTTTTATAGATTTCCAATATGTTTCTGCACTATGTTTAAATCTAGGATTTCATTTTTAGACATCGTTTAAGAAGTGTCTAGTGTGGTGAGAAGAGTACGATTTAGGTTTCTTTTTCCTTTCAGCCTAAACAATGGTTTACTACACTATTAAATCCAGGTGTCACAGTAGTGTATATTATATGGAATCTTAATGTAGTCATTAAATTACCTGTTTTATCATCCTTTCATCATGCAGAATGCCAATAGCAGAAGGCTAGGACAAAATGGAGATTCAAGGTGTTTGCTAAATCTTTTACTGTATTTAGAAGTATTCTTTGCCTGTCATGGGTGGCTGCTTTTTGAGAGCTTGGTTAACTAAAAGCTCCTTTTTTCCTGTATGACCATTGTCTTCAGTAGTACTTTGTAAGTGTCGCAGTCTTTTTTATTTTAATAAGTAATGCCTAAAGCATATCAGAGCTGTGCAGTGCTCTATTTGCTATAATTTTGATTTAAAAAAAGATACAAAGATATGCTAGATATTCATGGCATGTAAGTTTGTAATTTAAAAAAAAGATAATCACATACTCCTTACTTTTTTCACTGCTCTGACACTGCCTATAGACAGGCTGTTCTGATGGTAAAAACATCAAAACTTCTGATGATTCAGTTCTTATGAACTGACTGATGCAACTTGTTAAGGAGAAATTTTTAAGTTGAAAGAATTTTGCTTGTAATTTAACTTACCTTTAAAGAGTAGGAAAAGGTTGCTTTTAAGAACTGAATTGTAATGTTACTCGCTAGGTGACCATGTATCAAATTTTAAAGTGTTAACTTGAGGAGTATAGGGAGCTTGTATCACGTTTTTTGAGTTAACTGATTCCTTGTGGAGCCAACACAGTACTAACCTGTATAGAAAGTTAATGATTTAGTGATTGTGCTTGTTGTAGAGGCGTTAAGTGCAGGTGTAGTGTAGATACAGTAGTGACAAAGGCTACTAAAACGCCTTGAAAGCAGTTAAAGCTCTATCGTTCTGAATGGTGGAAGAGCAAGGTGGCAATCCCATTAAATCAACAGTTGCTGTAACCATTATCCCCTTGTGGATGTGCAGTTCAGCTGTTGCGTGCATTAAAAGTACATCAAGGTTGGTTTGTTTTAAAATGTGCTAATACATCTCATAGAACTACTATGCTAAACTCCAAAGTTACATTAAGCTTATCTGGACATATGGTCTTAAATCCTTTCTTTCCTGAAGCAAAGAAAACTCAACTGCAATACTCTAGTAGCTTGATGTCAGAAAGCAGGGCGATAAAAATACCTAATTCCTTCAAATAGCATCAAAAATTTGTTAATTTAGCAAAAATAATACTAATTTGAAAACACGAAAGTGTGAAACCGATGAGAACACAGATCTGAAAATGTGAACGACAGCTTAAATTTTAATATGGAGGAAAGTAGTGCTGAAAATAAATAATTTTATTTTTCTGTTAGAATTTTTTTTTCAGTTGATTGCCCCTTAAGGCTGCCTAAGACAGGCTTCCCATGTTCCATACACCACTACTTTTAGTTCTGGGGTTTCATGTTTCTGTGTGTAGTTGGATGCTTGGCTGTGGTTACATAAAAGTATGTAACAATATGTACCCTGGAGGACTACAAACAGTAAAACAATATTTGGGAAAATTTGACATCTTTCTCATACAATCTTTCAGCTGATGCTTTAGATACAACCAGAATTGTTACAAACTATTATCTGATCTTTGCATGCAGGAAATGGAGCAGTCAATGAACATGCTGAATTCCAACCATGAGCTGCCAGACGTGTCTGAATTCATGACAAGACTTTTCTCTTCAAAATCTTCCAGCAAGTCTGGTGGTAGCAGCAGTAAAGCAGGGAAAAGTAGTTCTGGAAAAAGGAGGTAGTTAAGTCTTCCTCCTAAGTCTGCATTTGCACAGCTCTTTGTTATGTGGTGTCATGTTTATTTGTCTTGAAAGATCAAAAAGCCACTACTGTAAACTTTACCCAGGCACAACGTACAGTATGCTACAAGTGTGGTTTGTAGCTTTTTTTTAGACTGTATAAGCTGTTTTGTACTTCACAGTAAGCAAAAGAGGAGATGGCTTCAATACTGTATCTGTATAAAGTTACCGATGAGACTGAATTAACTGTATTGTTCTGTAGAGAATTAAAATAAATTATACAATGTACTTCACAATAATAAATGTCTTAAAACAAGAGAAAAACAATTTCAAAGGTAATAGAAGTGGAGTTCAGTCTTAAGATGTCTTTAGTATTTTATACTTGTTGAGTTCTGAAATGAACAAATCAGCCTTTCAAAATTGAATTGTGAGTTTTCTGAGTAAGTAATTTGCTTTATCAGCTTGTCACATGTTACATATACAATAATTTTATTTTGTGCTGTTTGCTGGCTTGTACAATTTACAGAGGGGTAAGTTTGGAAGGGACCACTGTGGGTCCTCTGGTCCAACCTCATTGCTCAAGCAGGATCATCCTAGAGCACATGGTACAGGCTTGTGGCCAGACAGTTCTTGAATATCTCCAGTGAGGGGGACTCCACAACCTCTGTGGGCAATCTTTAGTTCAAAGACTTTTCACTTTGCATTGCCCAGTGTTATTCTGATCTACTTTCTGCTAAAATCTCCTTGGCAGGAAAAAAAGCAAAGTATCTTGCATGAGAAAGACATGTAAGTTGGCAAGATCTTGGATCTTTCTTTTCTAAATCACATGTATCACTTCTGTGAAACTTAGGCTTCTTACTGATTTCTGTGTGCTGTGCTTTCAACTTACCAGTGGCATAATTTGAGGCCAAGTACAGAATTCTAAATTACTTTAAAATTAAATTTTTTAAAATAAAAGAACTAAAAGTGTAGTAGGAAGATAAATTCTACTCATAAATTATGTTGCATAAATTATGGCTGTCTCAAGGTATGCTAAGTCACTGGCAGAACATTGTTCTTCAAGCATGCCTGTATACCTGTTGTGCATCTTTTCAAGCTACACAGAGAAAAATTGAAAAAACAGATCGTTTTCCACTAGTTGAACATTTGCAAATTAAAATGACAGAAATACCTGCCAAACCCCATTAGCAACAGTCCATGTATTATTTTTTTTCAGCATAAACACTGTTCTTTTCTGTTTTTACACTTGGTAGCTTCTTGGGTAACAGTGTCCATGCAGTGTAGGTAATGTATATCTGATTCCAAAAATCGTATTTAACATTCACCTACAGTACCTCTGAAACAAAATCAGTTCTAATGCATTTATTTGTTCTGCTAAACACATAAGAGGGCTATAAATTTTCTTAGAATATGTACTTAGAAGTTATGCTGGGCAACAGAAAAGTTGCAAAAGAATAATTATTTTGTAAGATTAATTCAACTTTTAAGATGTTAGAGAAGAAATAACCCAATGTTTTTTGTGGACAATGAAAGATTTCAGTCTGCAAAGTAAGCTGCACATTTTTGGTCTCTTTCTGTTTTGCTTGAATGATCTTTTTGTTTTGTATATTAACTAAAATATATTCAGTGGAGACAAGAGGATATTTGGATATTCCTGCTGGAAGGATTTCTTGAAGTAAGTGTCACATTGCATTGGTGGAGAAAAAAAAAGTGAAAAAAAACAAACAACCCTCATCCCTCAGCAGTATCTCCTGAAAAACAGGAAGCAGTTCTTTAAAGATGGAGCAATTAGCATTGTTACTATGCTATCCTGGAAAGTACAAGCCATGAGTTACTTTTGTTTTAACAGTAATTAGAAGTACAATTAAATTGTACTAACTTGTAATTAATCATACTGATGCGTTTTTCCATGTTACAAAGGTAGGAACAGTGATATTTCTGCCTGCTTTCATTGTGTCTGTTCCCATTCTTGATTCGTCTTCAAGGGAGAATGGAGAATTCAGACCATGAAGTGTTAAGAGTTCAGAGGGAGGCAGCTGACAGGAATTGTAAGGATCCCAGTAAAGCTTTGGAAGGAGCAGATGGAATATTTAACACTTCCCTTTTTTCTTAGGACTTTATATATGAAGGTCCAGGCAGCTTTTTTCTGCATCAGGATCAGATGCAGTGTAACTCCCCAGCCTTCCTCAACAGAAAATTCTGTCCTGTTCTCAGAAACCCATTATGTGAAAAATCCAAGCCCAAAAATCTTGTTACCTAATGTTATTCCCAGAATTTTGCATGTTATCCACCACCTCAGACACCTTTGTGATAAAGTAATTTTTAGAAATGTGTTAGTCTGCTGCCGAACTAGTGCTAGTTACAATTTTTTTTTTTATTTTTAGCGTTGGAATCTGTGTGTCAAAGTGAGCAAAGAGGTTCTAGCCAGAGTGCATTGATCACTTATGGTCACTTGGTCATTGTAGTTTAACCTCAGCCAAAAGCCCAGCACAGCTGCTCACTCACTTCCCCCTGGTGGGATGGGGAAGAGAGTCCGAAGGATAAAGGAACACTCGTTGAGGTACACACTTGAGATAAAGACAGGAGATAAGGATAGAGAGATCTGCAGACAAACAAAGTGAAACAAGGAATTCGCAACTTCTCATGGGCAAACAGGTGTTCAGTCATCCCCAGGACAGCAGGGCTCCATCACACTTAATGGTTACTTGGGAAAACAAACGTCACCACTCCAAACATGCTGCTCTTCTTCCCCCTGCTCTATATGCTGAGCATGATGCCGTATGGTCTGGGATATCCCTTTGGTCAGTTGGTCTCAGCTGTGTCTCCTCCCAGCTCCTTGTGCACCCTCAGGCCCCTCGAAGGTGGGATGGGGTGAAGAGCAGAAAAGGCCTTGGCTCTGGGAGCACTGTGCAGCAGTAATGAAAATGTCTCTGGGTTATCAACGTGGCTTTCAGCACAAGTCCTAAACATGGCCCCATGCCAGCTACTGTGAAGGTTATAACCACCACACTCAAAACCAGCACAGTCAATTAAAGCTGTAATGTGGTCTTGGGCTATCATAAATGCTCCTACACAAAACTTACTTGATCCTGTTGCAGTTATAATAACAGTTGACTTTCTGCAGAAAGTAAATGTTTGCTGTAGTTCAGTTTTATTTTCTTATTTACACATTTTTAGGAGTCTTCTATGTTAGGGTCTGTCATCTTCATTTTCCAAAAAAACAAAAAGCATAGTGAGGCTACTTGAGATAACATAAGGCAGACTGTAAATTGAAGCAACTGATACCTCATAACAGAATTAAAGATTTACAGAATCTACTTGGACTATGGACAAGCTGATTTCCTTATTGTCAAAAGGAGGAAGACATGCTCCCTCAGCTTGGACTGGGTAACCTTGCTGCCTTCTGTCTACAAGTTCTGGTACTTCTCAGGCTTTGTCATGTGTTTATTTAACAAGAGAAATTGGTTCATCAGTCTGCTGGCATTCTCTTATGTTTTAGAAAGATAAATCAGCTCACAGAAGGATCAAAGAAATCCCAGAGCCAGCAGAAAGTAAGCACCAGAAACATTTAGTCAGAGGCAGGAATTCTCTGTTCCTGGCAGTGAGTGTGAGTAATACGATGAGCTTACTGCATCTTGAGGATTTGGATCTCATTTAGCCACATTCTGAATGAGTGGGCAACTGAGTTTGTGACAGGCAGTGAAGAAAAGAGAGGAGACATTTTGCTGAAGTCTGTTTTGGCTATTAGTCATTTAAGATGGCCTGGAAGGTGTTTAAAACAGGAATAATTTTAACAATTACATCATCCAAGATGCTCACATTCTTCACATGTAAGGAGAAATCTAATGTATAGCTATCTCAGCTCACTGTTTTAAACAAAAAAATATTTGTTGGTGTTCTTTATTTTTTGATGAAGTGGGAGTGATAATAGTTCTGTAAATGGGGTGTGTATTGCTTCAGAGAGATAGACTGGCTTGTGATTAAGATTTTTATTTGTGAAGAGGACTTCAGAATCATGTGCCTTGGGTTCTGATGCAACTGTCAGACTTTGTACAAAACATTTATGATTTCTGTTTCAATTTCTTATGTATGAAGTACGAGAAGCTTGTCTCATAAAAGTAATTGTGAAGATAAATTTAGTAAGGAATATTGGGTACTCAGATAGTATGGTTATGAGCTTCCTGAAGAAAATCCAGTATGTAATCTTGTTAAAGAACACCTTTGTTAAGCATTATTATGTAGTTCTTTATATATATCTGTTAAAGCAACCTATTTAAGTAACCACATGTCAAGAGTTCCAAAGCAATCTAGGCAATTTAAGTACATACCACTTTCCAACTTAGTGAGAAGTGTATTAAATCACTAAGATCCATTTAAACATTGGGTGTCAATGGACCCTTAATAGCATGAAGGTCATGTGTGATCAGTAGCTCAAAGAAGGCAAAGTTGTTTTAGTTTGATAAAAGGACTCTATTTTTACAGGCTAACAGTGATAGCAGTACCTTAATGTACTAAAAGGATTTCACTTTCATGTCTAAGACATGTCTGACCTTAGTTCTGCTGCTATTGGTAGTTGGTAGGTTGTGAATTTGTATTCCTACAATTTTATGTTTCATTTGAACCTAACTTCTTTTAGGAAAACAACCAATATAAAATATAAATAATAACAAACCCTTAGTGGTTTTTATTCTGATGTGGCAGAATGAAATATGGATATATATTGTGGTTTTTTTTAACAGACTAAGGGAAAATGGAAGTGTTTACATCTACTGTTGGTGGGCAAAGGAATACAGAACTTAAAATTTTAAACTTCAAATCAGTGGCAAAGCAGATTTACTGAACAAAGTATTTTTAAAAGTTAAAAAGATTACATATGCACATTTTGCATGTTCTCAGCCAGGAAAAGCACAAGATGCACCTGTGGTGCACAGGGCATTGGGAAGGTCCCATTTAGTAGGCTTCATCATGGTCTGTTAGCATCCCAAAGGCTTGTTAGCAATGAGGCACTGGCACAGAGGCCAGCGTGGCAGGAGCAGCCTCTGTGTGTGCTGTGCTCCCCAACACAGAGCACACGGATGCTGCAGCTCAGGAGTCGTTGATTGCCCGTGCAAATTTGGCCACCATATCCAGGAATTACTGGGAGGGGAGGAGCAGTGTTGTTATTTGGCATATCCAAAAATGTACTGACAGTTATTGTAAAAGCTTAATACTATGAATCATCAGATTCCCATATCCAGGGAAGTTCTGTGGCAGTGTTTCATTTAGTAAGACACTTGAAGCTATAATTAATTGTGAGGAGAAAAATTTGGAGAAAGACCCCAAAGGTAGAAGAAAATTTAAGCAATGCTGTCATGGCATATTTAACTCAAATATTAACGTTTGCAAAAATTTGCAGCTGAAAAATTTTTTTGTGATGTTCCACAGAGATTGTTTTCTAGATGAATGTAGCATTGGCAGTAGACAAGTGAGCAAATGAACTGTAGTCACAGCCTTTAGGAGAACACTGACTTCTTTGCCTATGTGGTATTTGCCAAATGGTATTTCCCTATTACCCACGGGAGTGAAGAAAAAGCAGTGATCCGATGTTTCTTTCCATCTGGGTAAGATTGCTACACCATTCAAGAGATCAAGTTCATCAGTCTTTCCCTTACACTACACTAAAACTAGGCACCCATTTAAGGCTTTTCCTAAACGGTACAATCTAGCCAGTTTTCCCTCACTGAGTGTAGGCTTCGTTCTGTGTAATAGTTTTCCAAGAAATACATTATTACACTTTGAGTTCTAAAAAGCAATCAGTATCAATAGTGGAAAAAAAATTAATTTCAAAAAATCTTACTATTTTTATAATTTCAGTGACTTTAAAGATGGGACCTTAGATCTTAATGACTATTTTGAACATTATACTGTGTGTATAATCAGGTGATTCAGGCCATATATTAGTACAACATTCAGAGAGCTTATAGTTACAAAATTATCTGTAGGAATGCTATTGAATTTTAGTCTATTTTCAGATTGAGCTAGTGAAATCTTCTTGAGATCATAAATAGGCTGAGGCATTTTATTTTATTTTATTTCTGTGTTTCAAAAGCCATAAAGGATCTTTAATCCTCTTTCATAATAAATATTGATTTTTCAGGCATACCTGTTCACTTTTGAAATTACAAGGTTATTCCTTCAATATTGCTGTCAGTAACCTTTATGTAATACCTTGTTTCCAATAAGGCTATAAAGATTTATGACAATAAAATTTTCTGTGCAAGTAGTTAGGTCAGTTATTGATGATGTGCAAAACATCACAGAATCATTTGCATTATGTGTTTGGTTCTGCATGACTGGTAGGAATAAAAATTTATTAAGGACTGTCATTCAGTCAAGGGCAATGGTAGTGAATATATAACAGAAAGAAAACCTTTTGTGGCATTTTTCAACCAAAACTGAATTTTTGACTGATCCTTTAAATTTGAATAAAAACATAAAAATAGTAATATAAAAGGTGGTGAAACCCATTTCAAAACAGAGCAAATAAAAAAGGAAAAACTTTTTTAAAGAAACATTTTTTATCTATGAAATATTAGAATGTTCTCCTTAAAATCTCTCTGGATTCTTTAAAGGTCTTCTTGCTGTCTGGCACACACAGATGTGAGTTTTCACTTGTGTTTCAGAATGGAGAATAGGACACCCAAGCTCATACTCTGTTGTGCAGGGCACAGGACTGCTATTTACCATGCATGGAGAATCTGGTTAAATACTTGGGAGTAACACTTTCCATTCTTGGGATTAGAACAGAATAACACTTGAAACTAATTTCTGGGAGTAGGGAGGAGTGTTTCTTTGCCTACCAGTTTGTTTTCTCAGGCATCCATGGATGTGGATCAGAACGCTTCAGCTTGGCAGGTGAGAAATGTATAAGCTGTATTAATAAAGAGTGTCTAAAGAAATTGGAGATCAAACATCCTACTGAGCCAGTATTTTTGCCGTGCTAAACATTCTCTCTTAGAAAGAAGCTTAGATGAGAGTTGGAGCTCAAAGTTACTGAAAGACAGGCTTAGAGTGGAATAAGTACAGCATCCATCATCATATATACCAAAGGTGATGAGAACTGACCATGCTGTTATTACCATATTTGTGATTAAAGGATCCAGATGTTCCTTTCATAAAAATAATACCTCTACCTGTAGCTTTGTAAGGATCCCCATGTTAGGCACGAGAATCTACAATCAGTAGAGATTCCTTGAGAAATCTTTTTATTGCAATCCTCTCAGTTTTGGTTTTGAATTGTAGTGTTGATACTCCCTCTTTTCTTTTGATTTGTTTTTCTGCTACTTCTATTCATATGGTATTTGCACAGAATTTTTCTGTTTGCCCTTCGTTTTCATAAAGACTACAAGAGTCTTGTTGAAATTGCAGCAGCAAGCTCTATTGAGCTGGTGCTGGCAGAAATAATTGTATACATCACTTGTGCTTTCAAGTGTTTCACTGGTAGCAACCAATTATTTCTATCACCAGGTAGCTGACTAATGGTGGAGAGGTCATTTGTCCTGGAAAGATCTGATCAAACTGCTGTGTTTTCTTTGTAATATGTTTAAGACTTCTTTTATTGTTAGGGTTTTGGTTTTTTTTCAAAAAGTTTAAGTGTACCCTGAGGAGGGTATTAGAAGGGTTGTATAGAATCAGACACAGTTCACTGCAAATACAAGAGTTTAACTTAATGCACTGTTTACAGTTTTTTCATGGGAAAAAATAGAATTGAACAAAATGTCCAAAGGGTCTGGATAGCTTATCATGAAAAAAGCCAACTTAAATCCCAGTAGCTAACACCAAAAGTAACTTGCTGCTTTCAACCCACTTTGTTAGTATCACATACTAAAGAAACATGTTTGTAGAATTCTGCTTCTCACACTTAAACTTCTATTACAAAAAATCTGCGTGCTCTCATTCATACATTGTAGCTCTTTGTGCATCTTTTGTATATGATGGAATACACTTGCCCTCTGAAACTCATGAAGTGCCTTTATAACTTTGCAGTCCCTCATTACACTCTTTTAATCTTTTGTACATTGTTCAAATTTGATAGTTTTTTTTTAAACTAAATAAACTTCCCCTTTCTACATTTACTTTGCAAAAAGTGTTTACATCTGAAATGATTTAAATTTCTAACTTGATTTAAGCACTGATGGGGGTTTTTTCTCTTATAGTGTTTTATTGTCTACTCTTTCCTTATATATTTTTAGTACTTGACATATGTAGTTTGTGTTTAGTGCTTTTGCAAGCTAATAATTTTGTTACATTCCAAGTTAGGAATTTGAATAAGCATGTAATTCTGTGATAAAAACATGATGTGGTTTATCAACAGAAGTCTGAACCATGAACTGGGCTTTACTGTGTTTGTTATTTTTATCAGGGCTTACTTGCTTCAATTAGCTCCTTTATGAACTAAATACAGACTAAAGTGACCAGTGCAGCCAGGCTACATAAATACCTGTGGAAAAAGATGTGACTGCATCTGAATATCTTGTTCTGCCATACAATGTTCCTTTTGAAGGGAACTTTAGTATTCCTGCTCCAGCCAATTTAAGGGTATTGGTCTCAGCAATGGAACACAGACAGCATGATTGCATATACATATGATGAAAAACTTCCAGCCTACACTGTAGGAATGTACTTTTAGCATGTGTATGGCCTTGTACTGCTGTAGCACTTCCAGACAGGCTCATCTGGGTGACCATCATCTGCCGCCCAAGTACACCATAATCATGTGATACTCCAGTAGTCAGGAAAGGGCATTTAGCCAACCAGACTGAAGCAAGGGTAAATAAGAATGTAAAGCATTACCCTTAGATCTGTGCATAAGCTTCTCTTAATTTCTAAATTCTATAGTTTGTTTCAGAACCACCTGAATACCTCTTTTGTGTTAAAGAAGTATTGCAGGTTTTCTAGTTTGTACAAGTTCTTAGACTATAGGTTCTCAACACCATAGTTCCTTAAAATCTTTCAGTAGTCATTGAGCAATCTGACTCATTCTTATTATATGATCTCAACCTTTCTCCTGGGGATAGCTGTGGGCAGTGAAATGTGTTGTTTTGATAGAAATTTTTCTGCTCCCACCCTATCCACCCCCTGTGTATTATTCATGTTGCTATCCATTTTCCTTAAACAGCAGGATCAAGAAACTAAGTCACATAGTTAGTATGAGACAGTGAGGTCTGTAATAAACATAATTTCCAGGAGAGATTGATTCCACAGTCATTTGCAAAGACATGTTAGAGTGGTGGGATATATGCATTTTGGTTTGGTTTTTTGTTTGGTTTTTTTTTTTTCCTTAGGCTCATCATCAGACTGAGAATTTACTTTGCTTATATAAAACCTGCCTTATGTTTTGAAGCATTCTTTTCATGATCCTTCCAAGCATTTCTTACAATGTTATATTGCTCTATATGCAAAGTCCCCCCTCTTTTTTTTTTTTTTTTTTTTAAGCAATGCTACTGAGCTGTGAGGTTGCTAGAGAGCAACAGAAGTCACAGAATCTCTCTTTGGAAATGAGACGGTTGCCATGACAATGCTTCCATCTGCTTCTTGTCGCAGTTCAGTAAATAATTTTTAGACTCCTATATTACAAGGTTAAGCTATAATGTTCAAAACTAAACCATATAGCTAATTGATTTACAATTAAGATCAACACATTGTTTGTAAAATATCTTCAGTCTGATAATCATCTGAAATTGTTGACTCAAATGTTTGTGCAGGTACTTATCAAATATTTTTTTCCATTTTTTTTTATCAGGTACTTGAGGTAAAACTGGTGCATTCAGATGGAAGATATTTTCAACTTACTGATTTTACTGAGTGTGTTTTTGTCATAGAAATTATCCTGAAAGCTGACTGCTACCTAGATAAGTAGTGTTTAAAATATGACTCTGAGTTTGACTCTTATTTTGCAACATGCCAAATCTGGATCAGACCTGAAATGCTAGATTCTTTTAACGTTTATTTTCTCTGAAGTCCAGACAGCTGATGAAGTGTTGGTTCCGTTGGTGGTCTCTAGTCAACCTCACTTTAGTGCAGGATCATCACCAACACCATTTCAGTCATGTTGTGTCTAGCCAGTATTAAAATTCTCCAAGTATGGAGGTTCCACAACCCGTCTGGGAAACCTTTTCCCATGCTGTGCTACTCCCGATGAACAAGCTTTCCCAAATGTCCTGTTTGAATCACCCAAGTCACAGGTGGTGGTCATTGGACTGTGTTATTGTTAGGCTGTGAGAGTCATCATGCTAACAGCCTAGCGAGGTTCAGATGAATACTGACATGCAGAGGAACCCTAGTTAATGTAATCAGTGAAAACTGAAAGGCACAGACTCCTCTGCACCTGAGGTTATGAAAAGAGAATGACTAGACCTTTGTCCCTGGTGTGGAACCCAAAGAAACCCTCCCAGAGCTCCTGGCACAGTGAAGTATTGCCTACAGGGGATTTCCTAGGAGATGCAGGGGAAAGGGCACTTTGCAATTGTTTAAAGGTTGTTATGGGATACTTTTGATGGGACTCTAGGAGCATGTGAAACTTTCTATGAAATATTTAGCAGAAGGACCAAAGGTCAGAAAATAAGGAATCTTCTTAGCAAGAAGTAACAAGCCTGGTTTGATTTCTTTCTTGACCAGTCTTTGCTGGCTGCTTTTCATCACCTTATCATCCACTGGGTTTTTTCAGTTCTCTTATTTTCTGTGTTTTGAAAGGTAGCTCACTCTTCTTTATTTCCCTTAGCTTTTCCCCTTTATAAAAGGTAGGCCCAATGCAATCCTCTGGGACCTCCATTACTTCCAAAAGTAAATGGCTCATGTTTGCTAGTTCATAAGGTACCTATAGAATTTTATCTGTCCTTGCTGCTTTGAAAATACTTAACTACTTGAGGTTTTTTGAGATGTTTTTCACTTAATCTGGCCTCAAGTCCTACTCTTTCATCAAAATTAATTTCATTAAGTATCTGATCAATATCTGAAGTCTGCAACAAAAAAAATCTGTGCCATTTGCCCTTCTCCTTCATTAAATAATGAGTGTTCAGGTTTAATTTATTTTTCTGTCTAAAGCTTTTAAAGAATATTTATTGGGTTTTTATGTCCCTTAATAGCAGTAACCTTTCTAATCTTATCCTCTGATTTTATCATAATCGGTTATTATGTTATCCCTATACTGTCACTCTTAGGATTTGTCCTTTGATTCCACTCGCTTGCACAACTTCATTCTGAGTTTCAAATTTTTAAAGAACTTTTGAACCAGAGCTTTTGAGCTCTTAGTATTGTTCCTATCTTTCTTCATGAGAAATAGTTTGCCATTTCACCATAATTATAGTACCTTTTCTTAATTGCTAGCCCCCTCAAAGAGCCTGTCTCTCTCAGACTCTTAGTAAGAAAGAAGATGCTTGCCTAAGTTTATTGGTCTGCCTTTTTATTTTTTTAAATATATTGTCCTTACAATGCTGCACATACTTTTCCTCAGAATCACAAATTCTACCATCTTAAGATAGGTGTCACCTAATTTGCATTCCACACAAGTAAGTACTCTCCAAGAGTTTTCACCTGCACTGTTTGTATCTGGCAGTGTCTGTCATCTTTAGAATAAAAAAGTCATTTACCAGATGTGTCCTATCATACTGTTTCTCAAAGCTACCTCAGTAACTTTGGTTTTTCATTACCATCAGTCCTAACTGTCAGCTAACCAAACAGTTCTTTTCCAGTGTCTTCCATGACCATGGCTTTTATTGTGTTTTTCAAATTAGGTCCTACTTCAGTGTTTTTGTTGAAAGCAATCCCTTTTCAATTCTGTTAAGTTTCTGCACCCTTAGAATTTAGTCTTGGGTTCAGCAGGAAGGTATGAAGAATGTTTTTAGTTCTTGACATATTTTAATTAGAAATCTCTACAAATTTGCTGAATATTTGAAAAGTCAAATGTTTCTCAGAGTGAAGCGTTTGTTCTGTTTTATATTCAGTCAAAAATATACTTTGGTTCATTTCCCAAAAAATGGTTCATCTCACAAATAATGAATGTGGAAAAAGAGATTTAAAAGTTGTATTGAAAATAGCCTTATGTGCAATGTGTTTCAGCAGTTAATAACTGCTTTCTGCATTGTCAGACAAAACACACACTTCATATGCCAATGCCAGCTCATAAGTTCAAGAATAAGTGTAAGCTGCTATGAACATTTTTTTTGTTACTGATCCAATACAAAGATACCAAAGTGCATTTAGCCAAGGTTGCAAAGCAATTCAAAATCACTCAAAGCTGCAGAAGTATTTCTGTGGCCTGCTTTTGTTGTTTGGTGGGGGGTTGTTTTTTTGTTAGTTTGTTTTCCCAAAAGAATCATTTGTGCTTTGCACCCATGAAACTTCTTTCAGGAAAGAGACTCGTTGAACACTTTATGTGTTTTATGTGTTTTGTCTTGTTAGAACTTTGTCTCTTGAGTTCCTCAGTATACTGAACAACTTTCTGTCATGAAAGTTAGCATTTTGCTTATTTCTGGCAACCATACAAATCCATAAATCACCCATGTCAAGCCTTTTGAAGGTCCTCAGTATGCAAGTTGCCAGCCTCTGTCAAAGCCTTTGGCATAATGACAAGAGTCCATCTTAGGCAGAGGAACTCTGGGTCTCAGTTTTGGAGCCAGTCCTGTTTTATCAATGATTTGGATAAGGGGATTGAATGTACCCTCAGTGAGTTTGCACACAACAACAAGTAAGGTGGCACAGTTGATCTGCTGGAGTGTAAGAAGGCTGTGCAGAGGGATCTGGACAGGCTGGATCAATGCATCATATAGATATAAAGAACATGTAAAGATCCTTTCCACATAGGAGAGCCTGAATTGGAAAAACTCAAATGAATGCTTGCCAGTTAAAGCTCAGCAGAATCAGAAGGATAATTAAAATTTCAGCATACTGTAGAGAAGGAATATGTGGTCACTGGGCTAGGAAATGACGTATCTTAATTAACATGACTAACAATAAGTCATTATAGCAATGTTTTATTTTGAAATCTTGTATATGAACAAACCATACCCATGTAAAGTAGTCTGACCTTATGATCATTATATAATTTCTGAAAAATTCTTCTCAGAATCAAGAGCAGGGAGGGAGATTTAAAGATTTTAATTGTTTTTCAAAGTTTTCATCTATAGAAATAGATGTCTTTCTGAACATGAGTGAATGAATGCTGATGCCCTTTCTTCTCTGTTCTAATTAAACACTTCCCACTCCACTTCTGCTCTGCCAGCTAAGATGAAAGTTTGGAAATCAACAAAGAAGTAAATGGCAAGAAAGTAAAGAAAAATTAGAAGACAGGAGGAGATAAACAGTAATGAAATATATGGGAATCAAAGATACCAAAGATGCACCCCAATTTATATCAGGGTTATGAGAGGTCTATTAATAAACATTATTAGAATCAATGGTGTTTTTCAGAGTCTATCAAAATGGACAGAGTGGAAAGGTACCTTCCCCTACCTTTTCTTAGCATACTATTTCATCAAGACCTGTATCTGTTCAAAGCAATTTTATATTTCATAAGCTATAGTATTTTCATGCCTTAGGCAAGGTTTGTAAAACTTGGTGCGAGCCATAAATTAGATGTTGTCAAACACACAAATATCAGAAGTTCCCTGAGCTTAGTAATGCTAAAAGCAGATAGTGTGTTTTCTTAAACTTTTCCCGGTAGCTCTACTACTGACCAGTGTCATGGAGAAGATATGGTTCTGACTCCCTGTGGCCATCCTCCTGCACAATAAAGATTGCTTTTGCTTTAAAAAGGAAAGGAAAGATCACTGAGTTTTAAATGTTACAAGTAAATATTTCCTAAAACATTTGCTATGGGTATTTATTTAATTTTATGTGAAATACAAATCCTTACTGAAGATGAACTATTGAAGAACAGAAATTATTATTTGATATGAATCCTGAAGTAAAGCTTGCACAGGACTTAAATATTCCATGAGTTTTAATTGCGATTTGTTTCAAGGATAGGATCTGATCAAAGTGGGTTGCAGAGTGGATCAAGGAGCTCAAAAACTTAAGAGTTGTCTTATCTTTAAAAAGGTAAATGCTAGATTAGACATCACCTAAAGGCCGTGTGGGCAGACAGTAGAATTTTCAGACACATAGCAACAATTAATTTATTTAATTCATACCAGTTTTGACCTGAATTAATGTTAATTAACTCTTGTTAATCCACATAAACTAAAATAGAAACCTGTTGACCAGCTTGTTCTGCTTTTGTTTGCTCTATTTTTAGAGCTCTGAGATGCTGTTTCTGATTAATTCATGTTAAAACATGAAGTAGCAACATGGTTTATAGTTGGATTATTCCTACTACCTGAAAATCAAGTTATCTCTGTGCAATTTAAATGACTAGCAGTATAGCTTCAAGTTAATTCATCAATGCAAAATGACATAGTAAATTTTAGCATCTGGTTGTGTCTATTTAAGCAGCATATGTAATTTACTGAAGTAAAATTTGTTCATTGTTCTCCACCATTATTGTGTCTATTGGTTAATCGAGGAAATTTAATTTAATTACTGTATCATTTTAATCATTAAGGAGGAAGAACTTTGTGCTGTATAATTCATACATACTTACTTGCAAGTGCAATGTCAGACCAAAGTCCAGCAGATTAAGCCCAGTGTGAAATAAGGAATATGCAATTTTGCTGCATTTGAGATAACATGTTGGACCTGACTTATTCACCTGGACTTACGTAGCAGACAAAGTACAACTGTAGAGAATGAGCTCATTCATTTGTGTTCTTTGCCAGTCTTCACTTGAAAGAGGTAAGGTGCCAGTGCTGTTTTCCTTTTGTGCTTTCTTAATAATTTATAATACCAATTTCTATTCTGGAATTAAATTGATCTGTAAATAATTTCAATGTTTATGCATAAATATACGTGAAGAAAAATGGCTGACTCATTCAAAAATGCTAAAAAGAAAACAAAACAATGAAAAATATAACTTCAGATCCAAGTTCAAATTTCATGAAATTTATTATCCTTGTGGGTTAGGTTTTGATTTAAAGTCATTTGTAATTTAATACTGCATAATAGCAGCAATAATAAAAGTTTTCAGGGAAAAGGATACATGAGACTAGAAAATACACGTACATCAGGACTTAAATGCTTTAAGGGAAACACTGTGCCAAATTTCATGGAAGGTAATTTTCCAGTTTATTATGATCCCAATGTTGAATGACCAACTTTGCATGAAATAGCAAATGATGTTTGAATCATAAATCATAGTTATTACTGAATAGTTCTAGATAGAATAGAAAATTCTGGTTTCCTGGCTTTGTATACGGTAGGTAGAAAAATTAACTCTCAAACCTGAACTTTATTACAGTGATTTATCTTGGACACTTTTAAAAAATGTGCTGAATATTTTTTCACTCTGGAAAACTGTTTGCTGAATCTGCTGCTAAGTCATTAGATTTATAAGGAATGTGGCTTTGTTGCAACATAAGCCACTGTGGAGAAGGGTACTGGCCTCTGCAGACTGTGCTGACGCTGGCAGGAAATAAGCTCTGACTGAAGAGTTTTTAGCTAGATCTATTTTCTGCCTTCATCAAAGCCACTGTGGGGAGTTGGTCCTTAAAAAAAAAAAAATTAAAAAGCATTAAAATAGTTTGGTTAGAGTCTAAGTAAATATATCCTTTGAGAGTATAGGAAACATTTGTTACTTGATTCAGTCTAAGCTGTTGTTGATAGAAACTACTCTTCAGAGATTCTGGGATTTGCCTCAGTGAGGACCCCCAGGATTTAGTCCAATAATAGCCTAAACCTTCTTCTATATTGAATGGAATATTACTAGATGTGTACCCCAAAAGGTGGATAAAATGAGGCTTAAAGCTGTTTTGATTTAATATATTGAACCCTGGTGGGTTTTGAAGTGGCTAAAGAAAAGTTCTTTTTGCTCTGTTTACTGATTTTTTTTAAATCTTGTTTAAACCTGTGGCCTATTATTTAAATGTGTAGATAGAAATTCACAAAATAGAATAGTTCAGATTGAGTTCTCCAGTGCATGGAAACACTCCAAACACTAGGAAAACCATGTCTTTGAGTACTGATTGAGACAGTACAGACAAAGAGCAGATCTAATGTTACTGTTTCTGTCTATTTGGCCATTGGTGTCTCTATCTCACTGCAATTTGGATTCAGAGAATGAGAAAAATTCAACTCTGATAATTAAGAGTTGTGCTTTTTTTTTGGACATTACCTTACTCTTGATGGCTTTTAGCCACACTCAAAACTACATTATGTGTCATTGCCCAGCACAGCACAAGGTGACAAGTGAGAGTTGTTCCAAGTGTCTCAGCACAGTGCCCTGCATCAGAGGAATGACTAGTCAGAAACAGGGTGTGAGACATCAGGAAAGGAGAGGTCCTTCAAAGATGGGAGAAGACAGTTTTGACAGAGGCTTACTATGCTGAAGTTTGGTATTTCAAAACATTTGTCCTTCAGGAGTTTCATACTAGAAGTCATAATATATTTCCATTTTCAGCTCGAGTCTGTGTTACAGTTCTGTATTGCTGCAGGAGGACTGACTCGGAAGGAAGATGCTATTGATGAACTCAGCAGGATTCATGCTGTTCTTGCTCTCTCGATGCACTGTGTCCCTGGGCACCAAAGAGGCTGTGGTCCTGGCTAATGCCCACCTTCTCCCCCAAAGAGACTATGAGAGACTGGGTAACGCCAATGAAAAAGGTACTCATGAACACACGGAGTGATTTGGAAACGTTCTGTGTTTTTACTTTATTGCTTTGATGTAACATTTTTGGCCAACATATACAAAAGCTAGCCCTGGAAAAATAATTTGCAATTTGCAATTTGTAACGTGTCCTGCCACAAAGTCCTGAACCTGACTATAGAAGGTGTTCTATCATGTTCACTGAGAGGGGCAATTGCAAGTGTCACTGTGTATATTACTGGCTTGGACATCACCATATAAAGGACTCAAATAATCTTTCTATAAAATCATGGAATGAGGTTTGGAGTCAGGCAGGCTCTGTCTACCAGGCAAATGTTCTAACAACTGGGGCAGAAAATCATGTACACAGGTCTGCTCTTTCAGGATATTTAATAATGTCATGTAGATAGTACTGAGATTTAAAGTATTTTATTCATGGAGAAGGTAGAATTGCATTAAAATTTCAGTAGATATTGAAAAGAAAACGACAAATACTTGGGTAGAAAAGTAAGCCATGAAGTTAAGGTGAGATTGGAAGTATTTGCTTATTAGTGAACTTTTCAATATTCTTATGAAGTATATCAATGCAAAAATAGGAATATGCTGATAAAATTTAAAGAAAACATAAAGTAGAGAAAGGCAAATCTCAAAAGTACAAATATTATGCAGAAAATCCCACAGATGTTCTTAGGTAATACCACTGAGATGAAAGATGAAGTACAAGATTCTAGGTTTTACTGCAAGGTGAGAACCTTGCCAGTTTTGAAGAACAAAACTCCAGCTTAAAGGAAACTAAGTAATATAAATGCAACCTTAGAATTTATCAACAAAGATGTTTCTAATAAGAATTGTGAAGAATGAATGGCACTATGTAAGGCATCTGCAATATTGTGTGCAAATTTTACCCACATTCTAGGACACTAATTTGCAGTGAAGAGGTGAAGAGAAGCTGCTAAGACAAATAAGGAACTGAAGATTTATCTTAAACTAAATAATAAAAGAAATTAGTTATCCTTACAGAACTTTCCCTAACAAAAGAAAGGCTGATTAAAACTATAGCTTTCATCATAGTACCTTGGGGCTTATTATCCAGGAAAAAACACTATTTAACTAAAGAACAGCAGGGTGTGAGAAAATAAAAAATGGACAGTGGACATCATTAAAATTAGATTGGGAACCAGAAGAGTACTTCTAACAGAGTAGTGACAGTTATTGAAATCTACAATGCTTTCCAGTTGGAAGAGAAGAAATTTAATTATTCTGTGATGAAGACTGTATAATGTAATCCCCTACAGGACTAGTAGTAGAAAAAATAGTCACTCATGGTCTCTTTCTCTTTACAGAAAGTTGGGGGGCTTTGTTGTTGTTGTTTGTTTGCTTTTTACACTAATCAAACAGTTCAGTGTACTTTTGGTCCCAAGACCTTACGGTGAGATTAACTCTTTTCAGACTCTCTTCTTCTGTTCAGAAAAACAAAAACAATGTATTCAGTAAAAGACTCTTTGGTCAGTGAAGAATTTTTTTCTCAGTGTTTAATTATCTTTAGATATATTTTTTTTTAATTGTTAGCCTTTTTTTTTAAGAATAATTAGGACAACCTTGCTGTATTTTTCCTGAATTATCCCAGTCTCCCAGAAGAGGAAATTAAGTTCCAAATACAGTATCTAAATTCACACAATCATCAAGGTTGGAAGAGACTTTCAAGATCTTCTAGTCCAACCATCAAACCAGCACCACCATAATCACTCCCAAGCCATAACCCCAAGTCCCACATCCAGATGCCTCTTGAACACTTTCAGAGATTGTGACTCCACCACCTCCCTGGGCAACTTATTCCAATGCCACCATTGCCACCAGTCTCGCACTGATTTTTTTTTCTAATACCTAATCTGAACCTTTCCTGATGCAAATTAAGGCCATGTCTTCTCATCCTTTCAATTGAGACACATCAGAAGACACTGACCCCCACCTGGCTACAACCACCTTTCAGGGAGTTGTAGAGAATGATCAGGTCCCCCCTGAGCCTCATTTTCTCCAGGCTAAAGAAACCCAGCTCCCTCAGTTTCTCTTCATCAGACTTGTGCTCCACACCCTTTGCCAGCTCCATTGCTCTTTGGAGACAATTCATTTGCCCTTCTTTCCTATCACTCGTGTCTAGACAGAACAGGATTTCATAGCTCTGAAAAACTGTTGGTTTTGTGGCAGTTATATAATTTTTACTGAATTGTTCTCACAGAGATAATAAAATTTTCAAGTTTTTATTAAATACAAATTACAGATATTCCACAGTTTAATGACATAAGTACATGCCTTTCAACTGTATGTAGAAGCAAGGGATTTCAATTCATAAACATGTTTGTGAGTAATAGAACAATGAATACGATCCTTCTCTACAAAAGGAATTCTCTCTATATAAATACATACATATGTAAATGTATACTTAAATAAATTATGTTTTGGCTTTTGGAACCTTGTAATCAATTTTAAAATTCAGAGCATTGTGCCCTAGTCTCATTGATGCTTGATAATATACTATAGTAAGAAGTTACCTTATAAACATGTTACATTTAAAATTAGCCAGTAAATATTTTAGCCCAGTAGAGAGGGTCAACCTGAGCCTTATATGCCATTTTAATTACCCTCTGAGTCTACTGGATAAGCAGTAAAATGGAAAAGCACTTTCACATATTTTCCTGATATTGGTGTTCAGCACTGCACAGAGCTGTAGTTCTACCTGCAAATCTGTGATAAAATTTAGTCTGGAGTTTGAGTAAAAAGAACTCTTCCTAAGAAAATCCTCAGATGTTTATTAGCTTTATATTAGCAAGAAATTCACTTTAATATCTCCCTTTTATCAAAGAACACATGGCATACAATTCAGAATTTAATACAAAGATGTTATAGGTGCCTGAAATATAAATTACTTAAAGAAGAATTGATTTGTTCATTGAGGATAAGGTTAGGTCTAGTTATTAAACTCAATTGTCCCAGAGACGGCACAGGGAATTGCAAACTTGCTGAGTACTCAAACAGGAAGAACACCAGTGGAAAAGGAAGATCTGTACACAGCTTTTGACTTTTCAACCATATTTCTGTCATAAATGCAAAATCACACTTCTTTTGTATGACAGGGTAACAAGCCATTTTTTGAATTTTTGAATATTTCCTGCAAGGTCTGCCTTGAAATCTTCCCCCTTTGCCTGAGTAAGTGCCCATCCACTGTGATGAAGTCAGTCAGCTTCCGGTCAGAAGGGAGTCATTCAGTCACTCTAAAGGACAGAATTCAATTTCCGAAATATATTATTTGAACAGAATTTACTTCTGCCCCTCCCCCCCCGCCTTTTTTTTTTTTTCTCAGACTATCCAAGGGATTGTTTTGAGATTTTACAGCGCTCCAAAGGAAATTCCAGAGATGGCCTTTACATCATCCAACCAAAAGAGGAACCAATTGTTGTCTTTTGTAACATGCAGGATGGTGGCTGGACAGTAATCCAGCACATTACAGCCAACAGTACCGTCGATTTTGACAGGACCTGGCAGGACTACAAATATGGATTTGGCTCTGTTCATGAGAACCATTGGTTAGGAAATGAATATATGCATCAGTTAACTGGCAGCTTTGTGCAATATATACTTGGAGTGAAACTTGTAAACCTAAATGCTGAAGTCAAATGGGGACAGTATGAACCATTCCTTATTGAAGGTGAAGAGTCTCAGTATCGAATCAGGGTTGGTCTTTACAAAGGCAACGCCACTGATGCACTGACCCTGGACACAGAAGCTTATCTCCATGACAACCAGAAGTTCACCACCAAGGACAGAGACAATGACAATTACTTTATGAATTGTGCTAAACTGGAACTCAATGGCATTCCTGGGGGAGGCTGGTGGTACGACGCATGTGCTGGAGCAAATCTAAACCGTAGGAACATGATATACTGGCAAAAAGACTGCAACAAGCAACGCCCGTGCAAGTTTGCATGGATGATGATCAAACCCATTGAGCACCACCAGTCATACCCAACTAAGTCCTGCCCATGTCAGAAAGTTGAACTGTAGACAAGCCATCTGTATTTGACAGGAACATGAACTCTTTCTCCAGTGACTGAAGTGAACTCACTGACTGAATAATCACACTAAGTAATCACAATTGAAAATTTAAATTGGGCCTCTGCAAGGGCTTTATGATAACATTGTCCAGGACTGGACCATGTCACAAAACTATGCCAACCACACAAGTGAGAAATTGCCAGAAACTGAGGCCTCTACTACAAGATTTAAATAACCAGATGATTTAAATATTCATTTTATAGCATGTTAGCCCTAAGACAAGTCCAGTATGAAATCCAGGATATGATGCCTTGTACAATATATACATGAATAAAAACACATTTCAGAAGGTTTGCTCCAGTATCAATGTTCATGATTGATCTATAATTGCACATCTTCATATATCACGCAGGGTAGAAATTTCCAGTTAAATACCTACATTTGCAAAATGCATATTGGAAAGTATTGTCTACCATAGGGCTCCAAAAGGCTTTTTCTTTCTAATCTTAGTGAATGGTATTTTAATATATAAAATTGGAATAAGCCTTACCTCCCATGGCTTCTTTCCCCCTTCATTGACTCTCTTTTTATCTCTACTTTTTCATTATTCCATACACAATGAAGTATTCAGAAAAGGCTTTTCTTCCTTCATTTTAGAGCACTCAGCACTAATGGTGTTGTCAGCTTTCCCATTTGATGCACCTAAACCGAAGGTTACAGCCCCTCTGCAATTTCCCCCCAAGAGACTCAGTGAACACATTTTTTAAAAGATCAAATTGTTTTGCAATTTTTTATTTGTTCCTCCATTTTTTACCTGAATATTATTCCACTTTATTTACCATTATTTGACTGTTACTTCTCCCTGTTCCCTTATGTGCTTTGGCTTTTTTTTTTTTTTTATTTTAATACCACTTTGAGAAAAGACAAGAATGTTGCCTTTATTTCACATTTACTAGTTTCAATTGTTTTGGTACTCAACCTTGACATTAATTAAACAGTGCCTTTTTTGGTAATTTTAAAATAAAATAAAACTTAATTATAAATTATTCTGTTTTAAAACAATAAATAAAAGGATTTCAGTTTTGATAACCTTGATGACCTTGTTTTCAATTAGTCTGAGTTGCTCCACACATTTCTATATCACTGGAATAGCTGAATGAAAACTGAAGAGTTTTTATTGTTGCATTATACAAAACGTCAGGATAATAATTAAATTATCATATATGTTTTCTTAGATATTTCAGTTAAAGAAACTCAACCAACAGATGTCAAATTCCTGCTCTTAAATTAAAATAATATCTCATAGTTTTCATGAAAATTGCTTCACAGAAAATAAATTATATCGTGTTTTGAAAGTACAAAGACTGTCAGGATTGCTTAAGAAGAGAAATTAATTGGAAAGCAGAAAAGCCAAGAAAGAAATTTTTATTTTTCATGATGCACTGCAGATTGTCAGAAAGAGATACAGCTGTGTGGTTTGAGTGAGGCCAACATAGCATACATCGATTGTGCAGTATCTGATCTTTTTCCCCCTGAATTTGTGTTCAAAGACAGAAGTGTGATAGGGGAAGACATGGTTAGTACATGAATTGAGCTTATATCATTGAGTCAATTTAACGTGGGTTCTGCTCTAACTCTATCAGGATGTTTCTGAAACTATGATGAGGATACAAGAAAATCACCTGAGTGCTGCCAGCATTTATTAGAAATCCTGACCATATAGCCAGATTCTCACACGCCTTCCAAAAATATGTTTTTAATAACCTTGACATGGAAGCGCAGAAGGGAAAGTCCACAGGCTGCACCTGATCATCAAAGGCAAGTAACCTGCTCTGCAGCACACCCTTGTCCTGTTTTAGAGAGTTTTGCAAGAAAGGATTCTGCAAATAAGCTGTATGAATACCTTGGTCACCAGCAGTCCAAATCCAGCTGCCCAGTTTTGGAGGAGCCCTACTATTAACTAGCCACCTACGCTGACACTGAATTCCAATATAGATATTAGATTAAAGTGTAATAAAAACTTGTAACAAGAAGTCTACAAGCAAAAAACCAAAAACATTTAATGGTACTCAGGGAGTGAGGTACATTCCACAATTCTAAACAAAGTATGGATGGAACTGACTATTGGGGCTGGGTTTGGGACTAAGTACTGGATGAAAATAAGTAAGGATACTCTAAAACATCCACCAGCATGGAACCTTTCAAAGCAGACTAAGTTTTACCTCATAATTCCTTAGCAAAACACTATCTTAACTGAACAGATTTTTGTCTTCCACTGCTAAACCTTAATCACCAGATACCCAGAACAATGTTGAAGACATCTGGCCTTCAACACTGAACCAGTGAAATCACAGACTGAAACATAGGGGTTCCTATTCTGCCTGCTCCTCTTTTCTTTTGTGTATCGCATTTCTCTTCTCTTAGCCTTTCCTTGTTTTACTGCCCCCTGCAGCATAGGAAAGGAGGAGGGTCGTCCCATGAGTGTCAGCTGGAACAAATTTATTTGGTCAAATAAATATCCTTCCAAAATGACTAAGTATGACAAGGTCTAGAGGAATAGGTTACAGCTCTAAATACCTGTGAATGGGAGCCACGTTCCTCTTTAAACATGCAATCTTCTAACAACAGCAGTGAAATAGCTTTCTTTACCTCTTTGCATTTCTCCCTACACTGTTTTCTCAACTGCAGGAAAGATAAGCACATTCTCTCATACAATACCACATTAATCAACTCAGAATTTATTTATTATTAGTCTTTAGAAATAATTTAATTTTCATATGAGAAAGTGCTTGCTTTTGTTTCTGATTTTCCAGCCTTCCACATAACCTTATTTTTCATGTGTTAACCACAGATTTAAAAGTATGGCAAAGTGGTTTTAGGGGCTAGCTGACTAATGCTGTTAATTTATTGATGCAATACTGTGCATCAATGAATTAACAACATTAGCTGCGTGGCTTCATTTTTTTCTTACTAGAATTAACAAACAGTCCTTTAGTCACTCTCATGTCTTTTGCATTTCAGATGGCATCAGGCCCCAGGCAGAGTGGGCAGTTACAGAGCTGAATCCAGCCATCCTCCACAACTGGGATCTTCCACTGTACCCTCCCTCCACTCTTCCTCCTATAGCTACCTGATGAATTGCACACCTAAGGAGGCCATATGGACAGCATACACTAAAAACAACTGCCTGTCCTCCACTATGTCTAAGTTGCTGCTCCATGTAAGGAGTAAAAGATATTTTAGCTTATATCTTGGCATTGTAATCCAGGAATTCAGTAAAAACCCCCAAACTTAAGAGGTCTACTGAAACAGAAGCCATCAGCAATCAGAGTTTGGAGAAGTACATGTTGAGAAGGAAAGTTTTGAAGGATTTGAAGTGTTTGGTTTATTTGAGGAAGAGTGACTTTGGTATATCAGCAGATACATGAAGAAACCAGTGACATTTAGTGAGTAATGGAAAAAATACTGAGTAAAAGGCAGTGCTTTTACTGAGGGTAACAAAGACTGAAGTTCCTTAATCCTGAAGAAACAGATTTACCAAGGTGGAAAAAACAATTGCAACACCACTCCTTTCCAAAACCACTAATAGTCATAGATTGCCTCCTGTTTTACAACATGATGTTAACAATTTTTAATTTTTTAAAACTACGTATAGATATGGGTTCACTATTAATAAAATCATAAACAAGAAGCTTATTTAAATGGTTAAAGGTTTTATGGCACTCAACTGTCAAATGTATGTGGAAGAAAATTTCTTATAGGGTTCAAAAGGCAGCAATGGAGATTTAGGGCAACCACGTAAGAAACAGAGTGGCCTCTTACTTGGTAGGGGTAAAGCCAAGTAGTCAAATCAAAAGACATAATATCCTTTTTTAGAGTTAAGATTTAGCATGTTTCAAAACAGAAACATGCTAAACACAGACACAGACTACCCAGCAGCTGCCAGAGCATTACAGGAGCTGATGGAGGCCTTGGAATCCCCAAGGCAAACACTTCAGATGACTTTTCAGAGGGAAATTCTAACCCTGGCCTGTAGCTCATGAAAGTAATGAATGTGGGGCATTTTTGTGGAATTATGGTTCGGTTGGGTTTTTTAAACCTTCTGTAACATCAAAAAGAAGTAAGCAGTGTGGAGGTTTTTGAGCAGAGTCCTCTCCAAAAGAGGGGCACCTACAGTTCACAGCAAATAGACTGTAATAAGTCCACCACGATTGTTAGGTACAACTGAGAAAATAGCTATTTGTTTCTTACTATCTCCAAGTGAGAGACATATTCATATTCTTGTATTATTTCTACCTGTATAGAAAGGAAAGAAAATTAATTTCAGAGGACAGTTACACTATTCTGTTTGCTTGGTTTCTTTCCTAGAGCAAAGAATCCAGTCCCCTAAAAATTAGAGAGTAACTTTAAAAAAAGCAGCATCCAAAAATTCTCTTTCAATATGAAGATTTGGGGAATCCAAAATTATGAAGGGGTGATTTGGAAACTGTTTCCTACCACAAGAAGAGAAGCATCTAACAAAATCCTATTCGAAATTCCGGATTTGAATCAAGTCCACAGATACTAAATATGGTTTTAAACTGGGTATCCAGTTTCATAAGAACTACATTCTATGAGAAAACAGCATCTTCTAGATCAATATGGGATTTCTTAGTTCTTGGAATGACTTCTCATTTAAATTTAACATGCTTACCACACCTTGGTGAGGTTTTTGTTCCTTCAAGGTGACTATCCTTAGGTATATTTGCATTAAGATTTATCAGTTAAATTAGTCTGACACTTTCGGGTCATCTATCAAATATGCCAAGGAGGTAATGTCACAGATTACTGAGAAAAGCCACAAGTGCAAGATAAAATGATCAGAATAATTAGAGACTGGACTTTTCATAAGACAGCTCGAAAACTGGAATATCTAAAGGCTGGTAAAAAAGTACAATGAAGGATTTTGTCTTGAAGTCCATCACTGCCTCTGGATCTAGACTCCTAAAGTCCACATACTCCAGTACAGGTCTCATTACAGATACAAATGAGAGGAAGAACAAAAATCGACATATAAAAATAATTTCCAATAATTAATAGCAGTTAATTAAGTTATCTCTATAGTTGAGTAGGATAAACATTATTGGCAATTAAATTATATAATTAATCAAAAATATTCTTTATCATATTTTACAGATTCTTACAGTATTTTCTCTGTAACTCCTTTTATTTCATTCTTCCTCAATTCAACAGGATTCTTTTTCTATAAAGGAAACTGTTGAATTTATGGCCTATCTTGACTTTCTGTCCTCTGCAAAGCTCTTCACTCTAAGTAGTCACAGAAAGTGCACAACTGTATCCATGTGTTCTACTTCTGTTTAAAAATTCTGGAAACTTTTCTGAGTATTATCTACAAACTTAAACTATAGTTGTTAGCTGATAAATTATGGGCATCTGCAATATATAGGGAGACTGGCATATATTAAAAGGGAAAGACAAAAATCACACCCCCAGTTTGTGGGAAAATTCAATACTCAAGAATATAAAAGATGCTGTGTCTCTGAACAGCTTAGTTAGCGATGTGTATTTATGCATCTATATTGATAATACATATATATATATATATGCATGAAATTATGTATCACTAAAATGTAATTTTATAAAAACATTTCACTAGTCCATAACAATAATCAGTTACAGGATCAGTAAAAATTTCACTAAAAGGACAGAAATACAGATAACAAGGTTGTCCTACACTGCAAAAGTCCCACAACACTTTTTAAATCTACAAAATATAATAAAATACTAACTCATACTCTGATGAGGACCATATTTGTCTTTTTGTGGTTTTGATATTTTTAAGAATATCCTACGTAACAATAAAACAACACACACCTGTTCGTATAATTCTTGGTACTTACAATGTAGTCATGTTGGGCCACGTAATCTCTCCCATGATTAAGTGCTAGCAGCATAATTTGAGCACATATTTCACAATTACATTGAACCAACACTGTTGCATCCATCACTGTGTATTCTAATACATTTACTGAACAGAGAGTCCATAAACACATACAGAATATTTTTGTCCAACAGACACCAAAACCAACAAAAAATACCCCATTTAATTTCAATAGGAGCCAATGCTTCACTTCAGCAATAACAGTGCAGCTAGCAGGAACTTTTACTCCCTTATAAATTTTGCCTTTAACTACAGCTTGTGCACTCAGAGAGACATATTCATTTGCCAAAAATCAAACATGGTTTACTGAATGTCTGATCTGATGTAATATAAAATAAACCCACTCTAATAACAAATTTGTACATAGTCACTGTACACAGGAAAAACTCAGGGTAGTGACAGAGCAAAGCTGATGAAAGAGTCTTTATAGAGACCTCTGCTTTCCTTTCATAAGTAATCATATGCTAATGCACAAAAAATAATAGGCACGGTATGGTGTGTTACAAAATCAATCGTGAAGTTACAGAACATATTTTCACATTAGTACACTGCTGATCTTTCACTGACACAGGTTTCCCCTGTGGATACTGGGGATAAAAAAATGTTAATTACTTGTACTGTGATTGTTCACATGGAGGAAACATTTTGATGGTATGATAATTTAATAAATTATACAAATAATTTCACTGAGAGCAATGGTACATTCCTGATGACTAATACAATCCCTGAAATGTGCAGCTGGGTAATATCACCACTAAAGTGTCCCACTAAAGTGTAGTTATAATATGAAATTGTCCTACATTAATATTCCAGAGAATTTTGATATAGAGGCTAGAACTGAATTTGAACTTTGGGTACATGACGATCTTTCCCATAAACATTTGTTTTCTTTAGGACTTCCACACTTCCTGACTCCTGTTGCCATTAACTTTGTTTTCTCGTGACCTTTTCTGAGGCTAGTTCCCACCACAAGAAGCTAGGTCACCAGCTCCTTTCCAATGGCCTTCTGCTGAAGGCAGCCCCTTGCTTATGCACTCACTCGGTCAGTGTTGCAGTGTGCAATCTAGCACAGACTTCAGTCAGGCACAGGCAGTTCAGCCCTTGCACCAAAAGCCCCCTCAAAGCTCAGCTTGTGGTCAGTCTCAGCACAACCCAGTCCCAGAAGCCACAACCATCAGATGTGTTGACTCCAGCCCCCAGTGCTGTAGCAGATGCGGCTCTGCAGGACCAAAAGAGAGTGCCTGAAGATAACTTATATTTCCAAGCACCTGAGGTTGACTAATATTTGTAAAGCTATTTAAAGACAAAGAATTCAAAGTGTTCTCAATAGTTTGACAGAAACATTAAAAAGTCTCTTAAAAAATCTTTTTTAAGGGATGCCAGTTCTGTCACTGTTTATACATAAGTAAACATACAGGGCACCAACACATATTTTTCTCTTGTTCTGCATCATTCCATCAGTAATGGAAACTTTTGATACAAGGGGTAGTGCAACAAAGGAGATTGCAAAAAAGACTTTCCTTGTGTTGTAGATAGACTGCGTCCATTATGTTTACAGTCAGTTCTGGTTTGTACCATTGTCACTACTGCATAAAATTTTAAAATTTCCTTCAGAGGTACTGGGAACTGGAGAAATTCAGAGATATCTTCTAACCATCATCATTTTTACAAATGACAGCAACTTGCATGATGGAACTGAGATTGGGACTGGCTTCTTCATGTACAAAATACATTATCTATTTCTTCTACTGTAAGTCCTTCCACTATGAGCCCTTCCTATGTTCCCACAAGAGTCATCCTTAATGTGGAAATTTTTTCAGTATTATATTCTCCTATAAGGTGTGTGTTCATTTGGAGTATTATGAATCTCCCTAACAATTGGGGATGGCAGGTGGTAAAGTCTCAAAGCAGAAGTAGCACAAGCTGCATTGCTTGGTACACTGAAAACTAAACAGATAATACACTAGCAAAGAACTATAGGAATAAACAGTTCTGCTCTACAGGGAGACAGACTGGATGACCTGACCTGATGACTGGATGACCATCCCCGTCCAATTTCTAGTAGTTTATAATTTACTCTACCTATTCTCAGGCTGAAAGAAAGGACGTAAGACACCAAACACAATAATTGTAATGTAATTCTACTGTATAGTCAAAAACAACCTGTGTTGCTCATAGCAGCCACTGACTTTTTTATCTGAAAAAACACTACTTTCATGCAAAATTCAAATTTTCAGCAGATTTTTTTAACCACTAGACACAGCAGCTTTGAAAAGACAGAATTTGCTAGATTACATCAATATCTATGTTTCACCTTATTCCTTATATAATAACAATTATGGTAGTCTGGTATTGCCCTGCCAGTATAGTTTCTCTTCCACTTTTTTCTTTTTCCACTGGCAGAAAAGCAGCATCTTAAAAGTTTTCCTGAAAGTTTTATTACAGAGGGCATAACACATGGGATTAACAGTGCTATTCACATAGCATAGCCAATATCCAAGGTGCCACAGTGTCACGGGAATGCAGTCAGAGCAAAATGTGGAGATCAAAACCATGATATTATAGGGAGTCCATGTGATAATAAAAGCCAAAAGAATGGCACTTAAAGTCTGTGCTGCTTTGCGTTCCTTTATAAGAACCATCCGTTTCCTTTTGGTGATTTGGTTATTTATATTTGGATCCATGCTTTTGATGGAAGGCTCCTTTGACAGAGCAGCAGAACAAGGAGTTATTTTTACTTTTCGGCAACCATTGTTGGCTTCCTGGGTGCCATCAGCCTTAACCACCAAACGGAATTTATAGGCCACACATTTTTTACTTTTCTGTACGTGGTCTTTGGCAGGTGACAAAAAGTATTTCTGGTTCTCAAAATCATTTTCTTCAGGTTGGTCTTTGACAACGACATCTGTAGTCTCACAAAACTCTTCTGCCTTACTTTTAGATGGACTTTTGTAAGACACTTGGAAAACTGAGTCAGTGGCAAGTTTCTCTTCATCTTCTGAAGATGCGTAGCTGCTGCAGGTGGTTAACTGGTCAGCCTTAGCCCAGTCCATACAAGTGCTCGCTGCCTGAGAGGCCTTCGCTGTAGCTGACGTACTCCGACTAGATGAAGACCAAGAAGCCTGACACCTTTCTCTTTTGACTAAGTTTTGTTGCTTGCAACTGAAGCAAGACTTCAGAAGAGCTTTCTGAGGTTTTATTGTCTCAAACTCTGCCACAGACTCTGAGCCCTGCAGTTCAGCGAGGTCCTTGGTGCGTTTCTCCGTCTCTTTATAAATGCGGCAGTACAGAATGGTCATCACAGACACTGGAATGTAAAAAGCAGCAATTGCAGTACCAAAGGTGATAATGGGTTCATATAGAAACTGTATCTGGCACTCTTCAGGTGGTACTGTTCGTTCACCCACAAAATACTGCCAGCACAAGATCACAGGTGCCCATAACATGAAGGAAATTAGCCAAGCCAGACCAATCATGATGCCAGCTCTTTTGGGCGTGCGTTTGGCCCTGTAAGTTAAAGGCCTTGTGATGGAAAAATATCTGTCAAAACTGATGACTAGGAGGTTCATTACTGAGGCATTGCTAGCTACATAGTCCAGTGCTAGCCACAGGTCACAGGCAAGGCTTCCAAGAGTCCAATGCCCTATGAGTATATAGGATGTATAAAGGTTCATAGAAAATATCCCAATGATGAGATCTGCACAGGCAAGGCTAAGCAAGTAATAATTGTTGACAGTTTTGAGCTGACTGTTAACCTTAAAGGATATCATTACAAGAATATTTCCCACTATGGTTATTAAGCTTACAATTGCAGTTACAGTGGCAATAGTAATGACTTCCCAGAGGCTATGCCCTTCTAACTGCTTATGGTTGATGGATGAACTGTTTACAATAGTAGAATTGCTGAATAAATTGACTTCCATTCTTGTTCTTGTGTATTGTCATCAGGACTTTAGCACAGCTGCATAATGCTTTCTGTACTCAGAAGCATCCTTTTGGAGATAGCTATAAAGATCAAAGGAAAAAAAAATCGGAAAATTTAAGTAGCTCATTAAATAGCACAGACTTCCATTAGTTACCATAAAAACACTTGTGAAACAACCTATAACATTTTTTGTGTTCTCTTTTTGCATTTTGATTGTTGCTTCTACCATTGTGAACATAACTAAAACACACAAACATACATCCTAGGACAATGTGCTCTGGCATTTTATGACACTTCAAAATGCAATTTAACTATGATTTCATAAGACAGTCAACAACACCAGCTCTGAATACCTTAGGAGACACTCTATGTATTCTCAAAGACAGACATGTAAAGTTTTTCAGTGCAATAAGACAGTCAGTGTGTTGTTTCCTACAGTAGTATTTGAAAGGCATGTCAAGGTTTCAGAAATTATCTTTGAAAAATTTGGAAAAGTCACCAGCAACAAAGAGAAAACTGGGGATGCATGGGGAGTTAGGAGCCACACTGACATGGTGACAGCAGAAACAGTTAGGTGTTTGAAGTGCTTGAGGCAATCGAGGGAGAATCTTTGGGCAAAAGAAGCAGGAAAGGCCAAGAATATGTTTTTGGAAAAATAAGTTAGGCAGGAAAGACACTTCTCTATTGAGAGATCTTAGGACAGAGGAAACTGGTAGGGTTAGGCATGGAAGTTCAGTCCGGGTAGTTTGGATGAGTGAATGGCAGAGTTGAGGATAGGAAGAAATAAACTGAAGGGGAAGAAGCAGTAGATAACCACAGTATAAAAAATGCAACCATGCATAAGCAGCAAAAAGTGAAAACAGGACCACTCTATTCATGCATACATGCTGCCAACATCCATTCCTTTCTGCATTCCTCACTGCTATTTTCTTGTTCCAGTGAATTTCTTGTTCCAGTGAATACCTGTACTAGGCAAAGTTTCTTTCACAGATTTCTGCTGGATTTTGTAATTCCATCACATCAGGTGATGCTAATCACTTGTTCAGTGCTTGGTCTTGCAAAAGTGTGTAATTTTGAAATAGTTGAATAGTACTTAGTTTTTAAAGTCAGAAATGAAAGATAAATTATTAACAGACTTTTCTATTGGGCATATAGCCAGTGTAAAACTGGTATGATCCTTTTTTTCAAAGCAGGCACAGGTTCAGCTAAAATTATCACATGAATCACTTATTAAAGTCCATTTCTAAGTCTTTAAGATTCTCTCTGCATCAGATCTCTATTATATGATCCTCCCTATTCATCTACACCACTTCTCTATGTTTTCATCTTTCATCCTAACTTTCAGAACATTGTTTTCTTTGGTCTTGGCAAGTGTCCTTTATTAACTGCAAGCTTTTACAACCTATCTCTTTCCCACATCTATCTTTTGTACCAAGTAGTTGTGTCCTGCTTCTCATCAGCTGAATACAATTTTTTATAGCCTCTAGTTGAACTTTCAGAAAAGCAATAATTTTCTGTCACTGTCCTCTTTGCCCAGCAAGGTCATCAACCCTGGAGGTGTTTAAGAGGCATTTGGACCTGGTGCTAGTTTAGGGATTTAGGGGTTACAGTGGCGGTTCCGGGTTGATGGTTGGACCTGATGATTTTAAAAGTCTCTTCTAACCTTGATTATTCTACAGTTCTATGATTCTTATTTGCTTTTATTGTTTCCTTCACTTTTTTCTGGTCTCCTAAATATCTGCAGAAGTGTATCATGTTTCTAGTTCAAACCCTGCCTACTGGTGATCTCTTCTTGGGATGAAACTGGATCATGGTAAGTTTCCTGATGCACTGAGAGTTCTGTCTATTGTACTTCTCAAAACGGTTCTCCTCCATCTGTGTGTGTCTGTCATCTCCCGTTTTATATTTAAATGTTTGTGTGTCTGTATTCTGCTTATACACAGCATATCCTGGGCCTAATTCACCAGGATTCTAGTTCATGTATAGATCTGGCAGACTAGCAATAATCATAGTACATGCATGCTGACCATCTGCACACTTGCCTCTCTCTCTCTCCAGCCTCCAGAACCAGTCTAGCAGCCAAGAATAGCTGAAGTGCCACAGCAATTAGTCCTGTGCAAAGAAAGATATTTCATCCTGGTTCTGCATGCTGCAAAGACTTCCCTCAAGTCAGAGCTATCTTGATGACTGGTGAACTGGCTTTACAAAAACTGGAAGGGTAGGAATTAATTTCATGGGAAACAAAGGTGTGTGGAGCAGCTGCATGGCTGTAGGTAGCTGAGCTGTGAGAGATGAGACTGTGTTTCTGCTGCCTCATGTGGCTGATGCTTCTTTTCTGTGGACAGTCAGCAAAGTTGTTCTGCACATTAAAATCTCTGTGTGACTAAATTTTTAAGCATGGCAGTGTGGTTTAGCGTGACAATGTCAGGCGACAGTGACAGCTGTTTGCTCTGCGAAGGAAGGTGAGCCACAGTGCCAAGACAGGTGGGAGCTGAGACCTGACCAAGAAGCAGCAGGATGTGGAGAAGCACGTTTGGTTTGTGAGAAGGCCAGAGACAGTGACAGTCCAGTGCTTGCACAGCAAGTCTGTAGTGATGAAGTAGGTCCAAGACCAAGTCAGGAAGTGCAGCCAGCAGGTCTGAGTCAGGATCTGAGTCACGACTGAGGAGATAGGAGGCCAGGTGTAGATGTAGCTGCTGCCTGGATGCGATGTAGCATGGGCGAGGGCCAGCAGTACAACCTCAGCTTAAAAGAAGCTCCCAAGGAAATGGAGAGGGAGGCTCTCAGTTCTAGCTTTCTTATCAGCAGACCAGCTGACCTTGGACTGTTGCAAGGTATCAGCTAAGGCTAGAGATGGTCTCAAAAGGCACTAGCTATGAATATCAGGCACATGAATAAACCTATACTAACTATATTTGCCTAACACTTAGGTTTGAGCAGCCACGTAGAACTGTGGTTATTGACTGTTTCAACTTTATGACTTTTTTTTTTTTTTGCCAGAAGGTGGCACTCTTCTCAAAAGAGGGAAGACTAGAAATTGCATGGGTGCTGTGGCCGGTAAAGCTTTGTCGCCATAGCTAGCAAGTGCGTCCCCTTCTTATGTCACTTACCCTCCTAACATTCGGAATTAGGAAGAAAGACTGCTCAAACTACACCATGTGGATTGCAGACTTCAGAGCTACAGGAGAAGCAGAAATTGTTGTCATGGCACAATTGTTCTTGGTTTAAACTGACAGGGGTTGGAGAAACACTGATAATATGTTATGGAAACTATAATTAATTTCTTAGTAAAAAGCACTGTTGTTACCATCACGCAAAGCCTTCCCTCCCTAATGGGTTGTTTTACCGTGATTCCTATAATGTTGACAGTAGCTGACCTACTAGTACGCATAGACCTTTTCTTGGTGTGTTGACCATTTTTGTCATCTCTTCATACTCTGTCATCTTTTGTTTCATAGGTCTTTGTTAACACTTTGGAGTGTTACCTTTGGTCATCTGTGTATCACTCAAGGCAATACAGTCTGTGAATGGGACTTCTGTCTGCTATGGTAACATAATTTATGTTAATTGTCTATCATAAGAGATGATGATAATAATAGGAAGATCAAAATTAAATTACAAAATCAAAACACATACGTACAGTAACATGACTTTGCTATGTCTCAATTATTGATGCTTAATATTCACACTTGTGAGTTGTGATGGTATTTTTTATTTGTTGCCAAGTAGTAATGATTTTTTTCCAATCTATCTGTAAGTATTAATTAATGTGACTTGTTAAATTTGTACATATAGTCAGCTTACAGTTATATGCAGGCAGATTGTTCGTGTCACAGATTAATTGCACCACAGATGCAGGCACAGTTTGGGTTTGCCAGGTTTTATTAGCTCTATCTTTTTCTGGGTCTGTCAGACCTATGCTGGCAGCATGAGAATCACTTGGATGTCTTTGCAACATGTTTGCAAGTTCTGCTCCCTGTTACTCTATTTATTTGCTTTTGTGCTAAGCTAGTTTAATGATTTGCTGCACACTGTGCCCCCAAACTCAGCAGCCTGTACCACAGGTAACAGTGATTTCACAGAACGGGAGTTTTGGTCACATTTTTCTGGAAGGATTACTGGATTTAAAAACCCTTCAAAACCAGACTGATGTTTTAATGTGTGTTGTCAAATGATAGCTTGTGCACTCAAGAGGGATCGGGCTAGCTGGTGTTAGAAAACTGGTGAACTTTCCTGAGAACAGCATGGGTGGGTGCTCTAGTTTAAGAAGAGCAGGACAAAGCAGCCCAGCGCTATGGCATAAAGCTGTTCCTGTGCCTCTGCTCTGTGTCCTGGAAGGAGGATGCTTCTCAAGAGACTGCAGAACTCACGTAGCGGAGGCTTCTGTGTAGCATTCTGTCAGCCTAGCATCAGCTGCTTTTCCCCTCATTTGCTACAGAAAGCACTTGGGTCACAACAGTCCCATGCAGCTCAACAGGCTGGGGGAAGAATGGCTGGTAAGCTGCCCCATGGAGAAGGTGCTGGAGGAGCTGGTTGACAGGGGCTGAACATGAGGCAGCGTGTACCCAGGCGGGCAAAAAGGCCAATGGCATCCTCACCTGTATCAGCAATAGTGTGGCAGTGATCCTCCCCCTGTACTCAGCACTGGTGAGGCCACACCTCAAGTCCTGTGTCCAGTTTTGTACCTCTCCCTCCCTACAAGAAGGACATTGAGATGATGGAGTGGGTCCAGAGAAGGGCAACCGAGCTGGGGATGGGTCTGGAGCACAAGTCCTGTGAGGCACGGCTGAGGTAGATGAGGTTGGTTAGTCTGGAGAAAAGGAGGCTCGGGGGAGATCTTATCACTCTCTACAACTGCCTGAAAGGAGGCTGTAGTGAGGTGGGGACCGTTCTCTTTTCCCTGGTAGCAAGTGATGAGGAAATGGCCTTAAGCTGCATCAGAGGAAGCTTATATTGGATATTTGGTAAATTTCTTCACCAAAAAGAGGGTCAGGCACTGGAACAGGCTGCCCTGGGAAGCGATGAAATCACCATCCCTGGAAGTATTTAAAAATGTGTAAATGTGGGGCTATGGACATGGTTTAGTGGTGGAATTAGCAAGTGCTGGGTTAACAGTTCGACTCAGTGACATTAAAGGCTTTTTCCAGCCTAAACAATTCCATGATTCATGTGGCTTTAGCAAAGAGTTCTATTTTCTAAGCACTGAAAACAGTTTCTTTTGCTTTTATTCATACGAGTGGATGGGGATTTCCCCTCCTCGCTCGCCGGTGCCTGCAGGAGGTGCGGGCCAGGCCGGGCCTTGGCGCCGGCTCAGGGCTGCCCGCGAGCCCCGCACGCACTCTCGACCGCGCGCCAGCCGCCGCCAGGGGGCGCTGCCGGGG
>VZRZ01002579.1:678199-696475 GCA_013398175.1 Climacteris rufus
CGACGGAAGGAAGCAGCGGGGACGGCCACAGCCTCGGAGGAGGCGGGAGCCGGGGAAGACGCGGCGCTTACGGGCACCGAGGAGGCGGGGCACGGGGCAGACGAGAGCCTCGAGGTCGCGGGGCAGCGCCGCCACCCAGCGCCCAGCAGCACCGGCGGGTAAGCAGCAGGAGAGCCCGCCTTCTGCGGCAGCCGGCGGAGGCGGAGCTGAGCGCGGCGGGACCACGGGGCGGCCCTTGGGCTGGGGGCACAACCCTCCCTTCCCCTCCCCTGCCCCGCCCCTTCCCGAGGTGGAGCCAGCCTGGAAGGTGTTCCACGTGGCCCCTCCGGGGACTGTGCGGTGCCCTGGGGCTGCTGGCCTTACCGCCCGGCGCAGCCCGGCAGCTGCAGCCGCCCTGTGTCCCCATCTTCTTGTTCTGGGACAGCTCAGCCAGCACCTACGCGCTCTGCTGCGGCATACATAGGGCTTTTCTCGTCCTATGTGTAAAATTATAAATAAGTTTATAATTTTGCACTGAAAAGATGTAAGTCTTGTTTGAAAAATGCATCTGAAAAAATACATCTCTGCAAATAGAGATGATGAATTGTTGAGCATTTTTGGCACAGCTGATTTAATGATCGGACTCGGCCGATCTTAGAGATCTTTTGCAACCTTAACCTTTCTATGATAAGAAGTTGAAATGAGCATGTGTCTTTTCCAGCCTGTCGTGCTCGCAGAGAAAACGTGGTAACATACATAGCACGTCTTATATAATGGATGTCTGTGATTCACTGAGACATGTATGTGTCATTAATACAAGTTAATAGTTGTGCTTCGACCCATTATAAAATGTTATAGCAGATTAAAAGTAGCACAGACATGCCAATATGTGCCACAGCTACATAGTCAATTTCCTGTGGAGATATTGAAATGCTTTCTGTAACTCACCACGGTATGAGATCAACACTATGCTTTTAAAAAAATGCTGTGACAGTACTACATTCAGATTGTCTTGCTTCCATGACATTATTGCAACATAGAAATCATGATTGTCCCTGGATTGGCAAAGATATTACAATGATGACCTAATAGTGATTGGTGTTGGCAGCACTGGGAGTCCTAATGTAGATGGACCAGCTGCTGCCCCATATCCAGCATTATGTTGGTTAGATTCACTTCGACTTTTATGATGCCATGGCTTCAGTTGAACCCAGCCAGTGTTTTATCTGTGTTTGAACTCCCATGGTTGCTGGTGGATTTAAAAAATATAAAATATTAATTTTCTCATTGTATTTAGATACCTTTAGCGCTCGTGTTTTGGGAGATAAGTTGCAGCTGGATTGCTACAGTTACCTAGAGTGCTAGTCAATGATTTCACATGTAAGCAATGTAAATTGCTGAATTCACACTGATGTTTGTGGAGAGGTTTGGATCCTGTGTGGGAAACAATGATGTTCCCTCACGAGCTGCACAGGCATGCAGGGGAAATTCAGCCTCTCTATGCATTAGCTGAGGAAATTTCTATCTTGGACTGATATTTTTCCCAAATCCTTCAACCCTTTCTTGTGAAGTTTAGATACATTTATATCTGTGTTCTCTGTAGTATTCTTGACAGAAGGAAATAATTTATGTATGTGGTTTTGCCTGGATTGTTATTTGAAGCAAGGACCAATCAATTTTTTTTTCTTTTGGAACACCTTACAATATGTTTTGCCACTGATCACTGTTTTATTGATTTGGATATGCTCTTCGTCTTAGTCTAGCACAGTGACTTATTTATTTTTGGCACGGCTAACATGGGTTGGGTCTTTAAAAGTGAAACAATAGCTAAGATTTTCCCAGAACTCTGGTAAAGCCTATTCTGCTGTAATGCCCATGCTGTAATGCACTGGAGGGTTTTGATGTTAAGCACTGTATGGTTTCTTGGCACACCTGCCACAAATTTTGTGCTTAGCCGATTGGATGGGACCGGCTTCCGGCAATCCAACCACAGCACAAGCAGCTGTGCCAGCCTGCAGCTGCTGATTTTTAGTGCAACCTCTGAGCCAATCTCGTAATTCACCAGTTCTGGAGCAGTGAGGACGTCCTCCTTCAATCTGCGTGGCCAGCTCTTTTCTGACCGGGAGTTGCCAGTTTTTAATCCCAACTCCTCAGGGTTCCCTGTGTTCAGCAAAGTGACTCGTGTGCACCACCTACCTCAGGGAGAGGGTGCTTGTCCCAGAGTAAACAGTTTGTGTGAGACAAGATCTCGCTGTCTTTCAGGAACAGGGGAAAAAATCATCTGAAGTCATGATGTGTGAATTACAATCCTGGAAAGCCAGGTAATAATACAGGGAGTGTGATGGTCTTACCACATTCTCTTTCCTTACTGTCTGCTGAGAAGCTGGAGTCTTCTCAGAAAAATCTTGTATTTATTTTTAATTTTTTTTTTTTACAGTGAAGTAGAAATTGGCATTAAATCGTGTAATATTTTGGTAGCAATATTTCTTAGTCAATTGCATTCACTTAGAAGCACTGTTAATCTTAAAATTTTGTGGTTTGGATGTTTTAATTTGATGTTCCTAAGCTTGTGTTTGAAGCTACGGGAGGACGTTATTTCTGACCTGTACAAGAAGGAGAAGAAAGTGTCGTGGTGGCACATTGAGTTCTCGGTTTTGTGTGACACATGAAGACTGGACACTCTGTGCTTTATGCTGCTGCAGGGGTCCTGTAATTCTTTGGTTTTAGTCATGGGTGATCAGCTGTGTTCCTTGCAAAGCCTGTGAGGACCCGCTAATTGCTGTCATTTCTCCCTTCTTCAGCTGTGTTTTAAGGTAGAAGGAGATTAGGGTGCTGTGTTTGTAAATAATTGACTTATTCATGCCCTGCATGGTAGATCCAGCTGTGGATCAGAATCTTAGAGATGAAAGCTTCATGATTTCTGTATTTCTTGAGAAAACTCTGAGTAACTTCCCAGCTCCACTCTTGAAACAAGATGCTGCCTCTCTCAAACATGAAATTGATTTAGAAACTGAAGAAAAGTGTTCTTATTCCTTGCGAAGAGAGAAAAGGATCTTCCACTTGTTATGTCTTTTTGTAACTAGTGTACATGTTGATTTAACTGGCTTGGTTACTGAAGATTTTGTGTCCTCCCTTCAAAAATGAATGTCTAATTAAGACCAGCTGGTTTACCAAATGGTAGATTTCTTTGTAGATCTGTCATCTTGAATAATTTTTCATTGTTTCAGTCTGATTTAGTTCATCTATGCTATGTTAAATAAATAAAACACACTTGAATTTACTCATTTTTAGTAAAATGTGGCATTATTATGCTTAAAGTAAAAGATCCAATTGACATTGGTACAATATTATCTCCCACGTTTAGTCTAACTCCTCTAAGTTGCATAGAATTCATATTTTATGTACTGTCAGAATTTTAAAATTGCTCTCTGTATGAGTTAGGGCATATTAAAACAGAAACAATTTTCTGTTGTGGCCATGATGGTGGGTTATATTTTGGTGATCCTCAACCACATTTTTTTGTGGGGAGCTTAAGGAGATTTTCTTTCGTCCTTTATGTTTATTACATTTGCAATTTGTGAAGGATTCTTTTAACTTTGTATTCAATGTTACACCGAGTGCGCATGTGATGCACACTACTACCTCAGTGCAGCTGGAATTGACAGGTCTTGTTTCAATGTTCCCTTTCAGGCTTTGGGCAGTGTTGCAGTAAACGTGTTGTTGTTAAAGAATGGAGGTTAACATATGGATTCTTTCTTGTGTGTGGTTAGTTTCAAGATGACTTCACATTTCTTTAGTATTTATCATATCTTCATTCTTGTGGTCCATGAACATACAGAATTGATCAAAAAAAAATCTAATGCTGTCAGCATCAGATAATTTTTTCCTAATTAGTATGGGCTAACTCTTTACAATCTAAACAACTGCAGAAAGCAGTTCACAGGCACGGTAACAAAAGCTTGCATTTTTCAAATACATATATATTTAATTTCCTTTAGAACACTGCAACAGAACTTGTGCAGAAAGAGTAATGGATTTTTGGATCTTGAAGACAATAAATCTTTTGACAGTTTATTTTAATATTCTCAAAAGCAACTAGAAAAATTTATTTAGATTAATGTACATCAATTTGTGAGCCATACTTAATTACTAATAAGGTGTGAAGAGCTTCCCTTCTCAGGAGTTTCACTATTGTGATGGTTCAGTGTCAAACTGGTGTTTGTTAAATGGGATTCTGCAAGGCTTCGTTCTGTATCTGCTCATGTTTAGTGTTTCTATTAATTCCAATGGAGGATTAAAATATACAGTGTTAAAATTTGCAGACAGTGCTAAGCTGGCAGGAGGGTGGAGCACAGAACACAGTCTCAACAAATGAGACAGCCTGCATTTAGGTGTAATTCAAAGTCAAATGTAATACAACTACATTTATGTGGGAAAAATCTGTAGTGATGTGTGACTCATTAAGGTGCAATTTTATAGAAGAGAATTGTCAGCTTAATGCTTGAGAAGGTATCAATTAGTGATGCAATCACACTGAAGAGCTAGTTCTGCTTTAGCTGGAAAAAGTTCAGAGGGAAGGAATGAAGAAAGAGGTGAAGAAGATAGGACCTAGGAGGAAAGGCTGAAGAACCTGTTTTTTTCTCATTTTGCTTATGTATTTTATCTGGCAAAGAGGACAGTCTGGACAGGCCTGGTTAGCAATGTTTCGTTAAATAGAAAGGTTGCTGCAAACAGATCAATTTTAGGCAAGGAGAAAAACATTGTTGAGAAGGAGGAGGTTTAGTTTGGGCCTTGAGAATAAAAATTGTGACTGAAAGATTAGATAGCTTGTGTAACACATTGTGTAGGAAAGTACATGGAAATCGGGACAGAAAAATATGTGTGGTGAAGGTTACTGAGCCTACTTGTTAGAACTGCTGTGTAACCACTAGTCACAGCCCTGTTATTTTTCTTTTATTTTTTCAAGGCTGTCTGTGAAATGGAAAAAGATAAATGCTTTTTATACAACCAAAGTTAATTTATTCTTTTCGGTTTCTAGACAATAGAGGAATCTCTTTTTCACAGTGCTGGAGACTGCAGAGTTTTGTAACAAACCCTTATTGTTTAGTATGGAATGGTTTAGTGATATTTATTGTTATTCTTTCAGCATATTTTACCAACTTTCCTGCTGATATAGCTTGAGACATTTGTACTGAAAGCATCCCATTGCACAGGTGAACATCATTGCTGCATAACAACTTCATTTCTGACTCTTTCTGTAATTTCCTTGGAAAAAGCTTGAAGGCTTTTTATACTTTAGATGGCTGCATTTCTGTCCTCACCTACGTGAATGCTTTTGTTCCCCTTTTTTCTTCTCAAGTCCCTGGGGTAGTAATTTGGTAGCTTTTTGGTAACAGGTTGTCCCAAATATTTTCCAGCTTAAAGAAATAACTTGACTGGCCGCATATTTAGTCAATTGTGTGAAACACAGCTTTCAGTCATTATCTGATTTAGATTTAATTATCCAATAAAGTGGAGTGAATTTTATTCAGAGGAAATATAAAACAGTAATATTTTGAATATTGTAGAAGAACTTCCCATCATATTTAACTGAAGATTTTTGAATTTAGGGGAGAACTAAAACTACACAGTGAAGAATGCATCCATCCATCCATGCATCCATCCATCCATCTGGGGCGATGAACCAGTGCTGTAGGTGGTGCAGGCAGCTCACCCCTTGGTGCTGGCAGCTCCCCTGCTGGGCAGGAATTAGGTGGTGAGCAGTAGGGGTGTGTGCACAGCATGGGGTGGGGATGTTTTCCGAACGTAAAGCACAACATCTGAAAGTTATACATACGTGTGAGTTATTACGACTTGCTCCTGGGTCTTCCAAACACAACTCTGAAGAAAGTTATTTGTAGGAAGGGTACGCTTTGTAATTCTGAGCTGAAAATCTTGTTATGCTGCTGGGGTGAGTGTTTGGTCCCAGAGGCCATAATACAGGTGTTTTGTTTGGGGGCATCAAGTGAGGGATAGTAGGTATTTCTGCTGAAAAATAAACAAATTTGTAGAAGCGATGAAATTTGATTAAAAAAATTATGCCATACAGTGCTGCTTCTGTTTTCCTCACAAAAGTAACTGGGTACTTTCAGGAGCCTTGTTATGAGTTTCCAGCCAGTCTTTTGTCACCGTCAGAAGGTTTCACTGTATTTTTAACAAACAAGCAAATGCTGATTATTGATTCAGTGGTGAGTTAGAGACTTTAAAAAAGCGTGGAAGAACATTTCTTACAGGTTTTCACAGTCACAGGATTTCAAGCCTGTGTGATTTAGTGTTCTATGGTAAGGCATAGATGGGGTTCCATTCATTTCCGCTGTTTTCTTTAATGTATTGGATTCCTATGTATTTTTATGTGTATATAGGGGGTCTGAGGGGAGGGTTGGGTTGTTTGTTTGTTTTATTTTTGTAAATAACTCTTCTACAGATAGACTTTGTCATACACTGCTTTAAACCTGTAAATCTGCTGGAGTGTGTAAGAACCTTGCCTTAAGGTCTGGTTTCTATTCCTGCTTCTCTTTTCCCACAGGATATTTCTACATTAGAAACTGTATAGTCTCTCTCCTTAACCCTGGAATAGCCAGGATCTTTGTCTCATAGCGAACAATGATGATACTGGGCCACCTTTCTTCCTAGGCTCTTTCACAGATGTGTTGTGATGCCTTGAGCTTTTTCTGATTGACTGACAAACTAGGGAGTTTTTGGTGGCTTTGTTGTTTTTTGGGGGTTTGTTTTGGTTATTGGGTTTTTTTTCGTTTTTTTTTCTTCAGTGTCCGGTTTCAGACTGCAATATGTTATGCTTCTTTGCTGACTTCACTGGCTTATTATGTTCCTGTTAATTTGTAACAGTAGGTGACCTGCCTGTGGAAGCAACAGAAGTGCAAATGATCCCATCCTCACTATTTCTTTTTCTTCCTCTTCAACTAAATTGTTAGCAAGGACGTCTCTTTGCCTTTGTTCAAGTTACTGTCAAGAATGGGGGTTTTGGTGCAAATTTGCCTTGTGGGTTACACTTGGGTGTAGTATTAGTGGACTCAATGTGGTTTCACTACTGATAGAGTCACGGTTGAAGCTGCCCACAAGTTGTGCAGACAGCTGAGCACTGTCTGTAGCTCACCACTGCAAAATGGATACAGAGTTCTCCTGCAGCGACTGCTCTGTGTGTGCCTAAGGTGGCTCACCAGTGCAAACTGTAGCACATAAGGATGTGATGGGCACTTAAAGTCATGGCATTGTAGTGCATCAGAACAGGTACAGCCCAGTCCTCCTGTACCTTGCTAGTAATTTGGATGTGTTTGCACTCTCAGAAAGTTCTAAGTGACTTTTAAGCTTCTTCACAGCAGTGTTAACTTCAGGGTCAGAGCGTCGTTTTGTGATAATTCTTTATTTTTCAGAACTATACTCCAGACCAATGCCAGAATAAAATTACATTTTAACATCTTGGGGTTTTAAGTGTGGCATTAAGATGTTGAGGACCTTGGACAATGATTCTTCACTACTATACTGCATGTTGGATTTAGGAAAGCACATTCATAAGTCTGTTTAGAAAAATATCTTTCAGAGGATTTCTCCTTCCACCCTCTTCCCAAAAAAGGTTGGATGTGAATGAGGAAGGAATGTCAGAGATTTGAATGGTGGTTTCTAAAATGCCTTCAGTAAGTTGCATTCAAATTTGATATAAAAGTAACAAAGGGCTTTTTTTGGGTTTTTTTTTTTTTTGTGTGAATGTAAAGACAGATATTTGAAAACATCCCTGGTATTATACCACTCTGGTGTAGTTAAAAAAAGTTGCATAATGATAGTTTAAATATGAAACAACATTGCAGCACTGAGCCTCTCAACAGGCTGATAGTGACAGAGGAAATGTTGAGATCCAATACACAGAAGTGGAGTTTTTAATGAACACTTAATAAGTTTTGTTTTGTTTGTATGGAATTGTTTGAGCCTGGTTTAATGTTAGCCTTTTTACAGATATTATGTCTAGATATCAGTCATGTTCTTTTCTTCAGCTGTAGATAGGTTTGAACATAAGAACTTTTCAGGATCTTGACTTTTTTCTTCTGTTATTTCAGGTTGGTATTGTGCAGCTGCAGTGATGCTTTTCAGAGAGGAAACTTTGATTATACTCTTTATCTACAGGTTGCATATTTTAGAGGATGATAGTTCATACCAGGTCACAGTCACATGACTAATCTGTTTAAATTACACATAACAGATTTTAAAAATCAAGGAGAGAGAAATACTTTTTCCTATTGAAGTTACTAAGACAGTTTCTACAACCATACTTTGTGACTGTTGAAGCAGTAACAATTTTATGTAGAAACTTCAAGAACAAGACTGGTTTTTGTGTACTTCGTGAGATGTTTTTTAACTTTAACTGGAGCATCATTCCTGTTAGGCAAAACATTTGTTTTTAGAATAGGGTGTCTCTTGGCTAGATCTTTAGCTAACTCAGAGTGCTGAGTTCCAGTATCCAACATTTATGAAGCAGTCTTAGTATTTCATCCCCTTTCAAAAATTCTCATCCCGTACAATAAAGACTAAAAGCTTTTTTCTTCATGGTACCTGTTCTCTCAGCTGCCCTTTCTGCTAATTAAGCTTCTCTTCAGCTTTGGTAGATCTCTCTAAAGGTCACCAATAGAGCAAACTAGTGAAGAGGATTACTCTTTGTAGGGATATTTTTTTTTCTTTTCATGAAAGAACCTTTGAGTCAAGGCTTTTCCTTCCTTCGTCTAAAGGGGGGAAAAAAGCTTTAGCTTTGTCTTTTTTCCCTCAAGTGGTAAAAACCATTTATAATAGAAATTTGAAGCTGTACTGGAAGAGCTCTCATACCTAGGTGAGCAATAAGGAAGTAAATTGTTTCTGAGAAGCAATGCTGAAAAATCACTGAAGGGTCACTACACCAATATGAAAAGACAACATACAAACATATGTGTCACCTCATCTCTATTAATACTTTGGTAGAAATAATTTTTAACTTATTCTGGTGTGTGTCACTATCATGATGGAATAGATTTCATGTTTGACAATACTTATTAGTACTGTTGACAAATCAGACAGTGCAATACACAAAATATGAAGTATCATGGGTTTTTTTTTGGTCTGTGTATTTCATTAGGTGTAGTCTGGAAAAAATGGAGTACAGAAACAAAAGGTTTTGCAAATATCTATACTGATGTGTTTACTGCTGGCTGCCAAGAATTGCAATTAAGTGACTTTTACAAATGCTTGTTTTCTGTTGAATAATTGGAAGGGAAAAAATTCTTATCTAAGTTATATGAAACCCTGAAGGAGAAAGTATAATGAAAAGTGGTTTAATTATTTTCAGTGAGACAGCAAACAGACTGATGACCTTATCAGTAATTGTTTATTTTCTTGCCTTATTGTATCCTTTGTTAGCCCCAGAAAATGCTGGTTATGATGCGGAAAAAAACCCTCTTAATAAGGTAATGTATTATTTTCAGCTCTCTCAAAATATATAGCAAAATCATCCTTGTGTCTGCCAGTTTTCATTAAAAACAGCTTGTGCATAATGCTACAGAGCCATTGGCACTGATGCTCTCTGAGAAAAAGGCAGGCAGTGGACACAGAGCCTGTTTTGGATACAGACAGTACATGACAATAAAGTTTCAGTCTGCAATGAGTATTGAGGCAAAGGAATTGGAGAATGTGGAGAAAGGAATAGTTTAAAGCTGTTACGTGTTTTCTTCCCAGTTTCAAATACAAAGTGCAGTGAAGTTTTTTTCTCTTCTTAGATAAGTGTCCTACCAGTGAACCTGAAATAATTTTTTGTCTGAATTTCCCTCAATTCCTTTTTTTCAGTCCCTTTGTACTTCTTGTAAAAACATGATATTGTCATGAAGAGAGTAGAAATGAAAGAATGACTGAATGGTTACATTTTTGTTGTTTCTTTTTTTCTTATGTATGTGGTGACTGGGCATCTGCAGGGCAGAGAGACCACTGGCCTCTCACGTTCTCCTACCAGGAGTGACCACGTGCTGTGTGAAGTAGCATGGGTCTGGCTGAGACTACATGGGCTACATCTTCCATTTCAGAGTGTGGAAAGCCACTGTATTCTCATGGGAAGTGGGAGATGCAACTTGAAATGCATTTGTGCAGAAAAGGGAGTTGAATTTATGTCCATTGTCTGGATAAAATGCACTAGTTCTGCAATAGCTGAAGAAATGTAGATTGTATTTATTTACACAGCTCTTTGAGATGCTTTCTTTTGACACTCCCCTTTCTTATGCAACAGTCCCCATCTATTCTCAGGTCGTTTCAGGACAAGGAGAACTATTTTTGAGGGAGAACATTTTCTGTTTCTGTCAAAAGTGTACTGCTTTGAGGCCAAGTACATACCACACATTGGTGATAAAAAATTCTGCCTCTGATTTACCCAAGTCAAGACAGTGTGATGTCTCTACACCTTTTATCTGTGTTACATTGATATTGTGATATATAGACAGAGTCCCCAGATACGTTCATCATTAATTCTCAGTTAGGATAGGAGTAGTATAGGAATTGGAGAACATGCTCTGGGATATTACTGCCATTGCCATCTTTGAGCTGTACTACTGAAAGAGCTTGAAAATGGGGCATGTGGTGTGTGGCTGCCTTTTTTGGGGAGCATCATAGAGACACGCTGTGCATAGTACAGCTGTATTTTAAATTACTGCATGTGGATTCAACAAAGTCTATCAGTTTTGGAGGCAAACCCACCACAAATCAGTTGTTTGGCCATAACTTGCTGCATTATAGTACAACGCATTGCATGGTGCCTGGGAGAACTGCAGCTGGTTAGTTATTTTTTCAGCTGAGTTTGTTCTAGGAAGGGGGCTACTGACTTGTGTGAGCTGAGTTGATACTGGAGGGTGTAAGTAGATGCCTTTTTTTCACAACTTGGGTATTCTGTCAGGAAGATCTTGCCTTGACTGTGAGGCAGGGATTGCAATCTCTTAAATTCATGTAACTGATTAATTAACGTTTAGTTCATTTCCTCTTTCGTTGTATCACTGTGTTGGCTGGTTTGCAGATACCTAAGAAAATGGATCAGCCCATACATTTCTCATGTAATTGAAAAGACAAGGAAGAAGAAAGGTTTTGGTGTCTGTCAACTGGGGAATTGGTACTCTCTGCATCTTTTCTGGTTTTCCACTGTATAAAGAAAGAATTAATTGTAGTATTGTTCTCATAAATGCTGTTTAAAACCCTGGGAGTCAGGGATAGCATGTTTATGATGTAGCATTGCTGTAATACATGGCATTTCATTTAGCATGACTTGATTCTTTTTATAATCAGTGTCATTCAGTATATCTATATCCTGCTGGTTTGTTTCTTAATGTGGGATTTTGCATTCAGCTTTATAGTTATGTATTTTGTTTGCACGTCAGACAAACTGCTTATCATCCTTAGTATCTGTTATATAACTTAGTGTTTCCTCATTTACTATGTGCCTGTCTATTGGTCCTAAAAAGTACCCCTTTTTGACCCCCTTTACTGAAGATGTTGTCAAATCAGGCTATTTGTAACTCAGGTTTTAGTACTTCATCGTGCCATGCCATAAATGTAATAATACAATTCAATTTAGAAAATGCATAATGGCTGGGTCTGCCAGTTTGTTGATAAAGAGGGAGTAGAGATGTGAGGTTTTTTTGGTAGCATGTGAAATTATGTTTATGAGATGGCAATATCGTAGTAATGAAAAATGAAAAACTTAGGGGCTGTGCTGCAATGTTGTGGATATAGTGAAAGGGGTGAGGAACACAAAATGCTGTCCTCTGGAATTTCTTATATAGTACCTTTATAGGGTTTCAGATTGGTAGTGTGTCTCCTTTTACAGCTCCAGTTTTCATTATGTGGATATTTGTGTGTTTTCCAATATGCTGTTATTGTGTGATAGTTGATATGAAAAAGTGAGAGATGTTGGAGGTTTTAAGTTAAAGTCAAGATAGAATTTCCCACTGTGAACCAACACCAGTACTTGAATATAGAACCTCTAAAATGATGCCTTACATGTTTGAATGACTATTTTAAAACCATAACTGAAAAAGGGGACTAAAAGCAGTGGCAAATAGTAAACATTCTGAAGTTTATGTTAAAAATTTTATCAATCAACATAAATACTTGTAGTAAAGCATTTTTTTTTACTATATATGAGTTTGACAAAGGACACCTCTGTGTCCACATGTATCATGTGAAAAGGAATAGTAATGGAGGATCATCAAGTCTTTGATAGAAAGAGAACAAAATTTACTTTAGAAAAATGAATTTAACATTACAGGAAATTAAAACCAAGGATATGGCTTAGCAGTACACTTAGCCAATCTAGCAGCTAATGGCTGCCAGATATGAAAGAAGGACCTGCTTCCCAGTTCCCATGTTTCATGGCATGCTTCCAGCCTATCTAACCATTATTTGTGCTTGTATGATGCTGCTGTAAACTGACAAAGGAACTTAAGCTGGCAGAAGGTTAACAGTAAAAAAGAGAGGAAAATACTGATTAAGTTTCCGGAAGTTTAGGTATACCCTTTCAAACAGTCCTGTTGTGTTTGGTGTCTTTCAGAATTTTTTCTCCTTTAATGCTGTGCCAATTGAAAATAGAACAATGTGGGTGAATATCTCTAAGCTGTTTTCATGTTTTGAAATCCATAGAAAAAGAATATCTTACTCCTATGTGCTTTCTTTTTTACAAAATAGATGCATTTTAAAAAGCCCTAAACTTTCAACTCGTTACTATTATTATCATATATTTTTGAATTTAAACGTAGGGAATAGTTTTGTTGCTATTAAAATGTGAACTTTGGAGGTTACCTTTCATTTGTAATATAGCAGGCCAGAAATCTTTCAAGAGGTTGTTTTTGAGGGGGTTGTTTATTTTTTTCTATTTTCATTTTGGCAAAAAATTGATCTGTTGAGAAACTTTGTCACATACTTCTCCTTGCATGAGAAACCCTGAAGCTTCTTTAATGTGTTGTTTTTGATCTTGGTAGAGTTGCTGGATTTTTGCTGGTTTTGTTCTAAAGCTGTGTGCATGTATGGGGTGCTAAATAAACATTAGATTTGTCCATATAACCAAGATCTTATCTAAACTTTGCTCTTTTGAGCAGACTTCATTCCAAGTTTATGAAATAACCTTTGTGAGTTAGGATCAATTTTTTCTTTGTTCTGCAGATGGATGCTTTGACTGAGCTTTTTACATAATTTGTCATGCTTTTGCGTCATCATTGATACCGTTGCAGAAGTACAAAGCTTTTCAATATGTATAAGTTTATAACAGATACGCTTATTGAGAGAGGCTGTCTTAGCCATTGACTGATGAAAACCAGCAAAGTAGCAATATCCTTTAAAACATCTGTTATTTAACTGTTGAGGTGAATATTTCCCCTCAATAAACTTTGCTTGCTTGACATTACAGAACTCCTCATGTGCGTTCTTTACAAGTTATTGTTAAAGCTGTTAATACAACTCCTTTCGCAATTTTAGAAATGGTAGAACAAAACAGCAAAATGAAATACTAAGAATTAGGTAGACTATTGGAGGTTTTCAAGCCCTGAGTGGACAAAGCCCCAACCTATATGGTCTGATTTCAGTTTTCATCTTCCTTTGAGTAGGTGGTTGGACAAGATGACCTCTTGTGATCCCTTTCAGTTTGGATTACTCAGTAATACTGTGACATTAGCAAATAAGAATTGATTCATTTTCAGGATATAGTTAGCTTCTAATGCAGCTTAGGAAACTTATTTTTAGGAGCAGCAGATTTGGAAAAAAACAATATTTTTTCTCCAGAAGCTTTGCTTAACTGATCTAGAATACTGTGTTAGTTGCTTTTAGAATAAGACATGCAACATTCACATATGTGGATCCATATGTATGCAATATATAAACCTTCTGATTTTTGCCAAATACAGTGTATACATAGGAACAATCAGTAATCTTACTGAAAATGCTATAACCTCTGTGGCAATATACTTACTTTGTAAAGTTTTCTTGAAATCTGTTATTTCTGTCAAGACAGAGGCTCCTATTTTATGTTTGCACTCATATTTTTGACTGATGTTTCTAAGGAACAGAATCAGTTTTTAAAATTTACTGACAATTTGAAGCTAGAAGAGCTGCCAGGTTTTGTACGGGTCCATGTGACAATTTTGTATAAATTGCTTGATGAGTTTACATAGTTACCAGTAACTTTCATATAATAATTTCCACTGAATTAAAGAAAAAAATATGATCAATTTTCTGTTGGTAGAAATGTATTTGCTTGGCAAGTTTAGAAAAGCAGAAGTCTCGTTATCTATAGACAGCAGCTGGACAAACTTCCTACAGACTCTTTGTTCGCAGAATGGCAGAGCCTTGGGGAAGGGAAGCAAAGGGCCACTTCTGCAGTTAATACGACTTGTTGATACTCTACCAAGTTTTCCAATTAGCACTGAATTTATAACAATACTGTTCTCACTACATACTCCATCAAATATCCTTCAGTTTGGAGTTTTTGTCTAAGTCAGTACAGTGGGATTTTAGGTAGTGGCTTTGTAGTTTGGAAAAATCTATCAAATGTATCAAATGAGTGGTGCCTTGAAATACGCAGTTTCTGAAATACATATTTCCTTGGCAGGCTTTACCAAGTCTTGGTAACCTACAGTGCATAGTTAATTTTAATTTATCTATGAGTCAACAGTTTTCAAACTGGGTTTCTGAAAGCTGCACAGCAAAACTTGAGCATCATGTATTAGATTGGTTCATTTTATCCTTGTCAGGCACTCATTTGAAGGACCAGGCAGCTAATCATGTACTACTGGGTCACAGAGGTGTTTCTGAGAGGGCAGTGAAAAGGCAGCATCAGGATTTATGATTCTTTTCTAGTTCTTTGAGAGAGAAGGTGTCTACCATTCAAATCAATAGTTAAAAACAACCAAGTTTGCCTGTGGGGCTTTTTTTCCCCCCCATCTGAGTGAATCTAAGGGAGAGATTTAGCTCCTAATAGAAATTCTTGTTCCAGTTCAGTGAGGCATAAGATTTTACAGAATATGGCTATAGCTTGTGGAAATCTTAATAATGATTTGTGAGAAAGATGAAGTACAACTTGTAGCCCTGATGCTTGATCATGTTAAAACTTTAAAGAATGCAAAGAGTATTTTAGGAGGTGGAGTTTTGGTCCAGTTGAACAGTAATGAGACAACAGTCTTTGTCATTTGAAGTTGTTACTCAGTTCCAATAAGCAAGAACTCTGAAGCAAAATAATTTAGTAGACAAGATTACTATATTTACTTTGTCATTGTCATTGTAGTCAGACTTGTGAATATGATGTCTCTTGAAAACAATTCAGTATAGATAAGCTAACAGCTCAGTTTTTGGCAGGTGTTCCTGGGTGTTATTGCAAAATACTCCTTTTTGTCTCTGAAAGAAGAGAAGTGGTATCTTGTGGTATCACTGCATTGGGAAAAACTAGTTTTTCAGGGAAATTTCCAAATTTTGTCTTTTTGATTTTTCTAAAATCCAGATTAAGAGAACTAAATAAGAAGAATTTGGGAGATTGTATTCCACTGTTACTTCACACTGTCCCTTTTATATTGTTCTAACTTGCTCATTTTTCTCAGTACGGAAATTTATCCTTAATATTCCTGGGTAGACAGAACAATGTGTTGGTATGCTTCATGGGATTTTCCCAGATAGAGCAGTGGTATACAGTATGCTGACAGATGTGTTTAACTTGTTATTTCGCTATTGATATTTTTTAAATTATTTTTGTTTTTAAAACTAAATTCCTATTTGTTGATATCACTGCAAATTGCTTTTCAAAATCCGTAATTGAATTTCAGCTGTCTGTCTAGGTAGTGCCATAAAGATGGTATTCTTTATTATTTCTTTTGGGTAAGGACATCTTGATTCTAAATATCTACAAACTTGAATCATTATTGATCAAATTGCACTAGTATTGTCTCTTGTAAAATAATAGCACTAATCTAAGAAATGCATTTAAAAATGCAGTTGTTTCCATCTGCCATAGTTCTGAATATAGTCTGTTTTTCTTTAATATACCATACGGTTCATAATTTAAAGAGTTCATTAAACTTCCACCACAATAAACCAGATGATGTATTCCTTTGTCAAGTAATTACATATGAGAAGAGGGACTTATATCTAGGGATTGTAGTTAGTCAAATGTGAAAATAAGAATGCTTTTGAAGGTTTTTATGCTATTTATAACTTTCATGAGGTACAGGCTTATCAATCATAGTAATACATAAATTAAGCTGTCAGGGGATTCTCCTGTACCTTTCTGGATTTAAATGTAAACAAAGTGCATTTAATGATGAAGTGCAGTTGCTAAAAAAGGAAATTTTTTTGAGATTGTTGTATCCATAATGTGCTAAGATAATTCCTGGTGTAATCACATTGCTCCTGTTTGGTTGCACCACCAATAACTTTGAACCATGAAATTAAAAGCAAATATGTCTTTCAAAGAGGGATTTAAGTCATTAAAAAGTAACTTTCAGTCTTTAACATTTCCCCTTATGTCTGCCCTAAGAAACCACTCAGCCAAGCTGCCTTACTTATTTAAGTGCATATAAACCTGTGTATACAGATTTCTATTCTGTGAAACAATTTAAAGTGTAGAGATTGTGAACTGCTTAGTTGCTTGATTATATATGGTTTTTTGACTCAGAAATTCCATCTGTGAAAATTTGGCCTAAACAGATGCTGCCAAAGTTAGGATGAGGAGCAGAAGAGAAATTGTCTCTGCACAGACACCTTACTATTTTCAGTATAAATGAGAAAAAAGGTATGTGCCCATTCATGATGTAGCTGATAGTCTAGATCAGATTCAACCCACGGAATATTTTTGTTTTGTCTTGCTAGCCTTTTCCCTTGATGAGTAGAGAAATCGGGATTGAGACAGTTAGATAAGCTTGAATGTCCTTGCACTTGACTGCAGAAGTTTACTTAAGGAATTGGTGTGTGCTGTTGCTTGTTGTGAGAGCAGCAAATGTAGGGAGTAGACAGTGGTTATCGCTGTCCATGAACATGCAAGTGTCCCCATATGGCAGTGACTAGCTCTTTATCGTGGCTCTGAGTGGATATATATGATGTCCTGGGATATTGTAGGTAAGTATCCCTAATAAAGAATGGAAAAGATTAAGGAAATGTGAATGTGTTGTAGGTGTAGTATTCAAAACAGTAATACAGAGATTAAGTAACAAAGGGCAAAGTAGCACTTTAGTTTTGAAGAGTTTCTAAAGATAATTTGGAAAGAAAGTGAAGAAGACTGCTATGCTCTTTTTAACAGATTAATGAAAACCCTCAAGCTATGTTTTCATACATACTGTAAAGTGACAATCTTGGGAAGAGAATTGGGTGAAGTGCTACAAAATAAATGAGAATGGAAATTTAATAATAAATGATACCTACATAATGGGGAACAGCAGTTGGCCCAAAAAAGGGTAAGCTGAACATCTGATGTTTCTGTTACTATAGGATATTCTCAGTACTGACAAAGATAAAGGGTTTTAAATTTTTTTTACAGCATTGCCAGAATTGAACAGGGAGAAGGCTATAAGCTTTAGCTCCTGTGGCTTCCTAAAGGTAATAAATACAGTTTTAGAAAGTCTTAATGGATGCTCTGACTTTTAATGCACTTTTAGTTTTGTTTTTTTAAAGGTCTGTGAGCTCAACAATTCTTGTTGAGTGCTTGGACACATGTGCTTAACATACTCAGACTGATTGCACTTACAGTGAAGAACGGTTGAGTAATGGAAGCGGGATGCAAGAGGTCACTGTTGCACTTTCTGCATTGTATGCTTCACCCTTGGTTTGATCCAAACCACTCTGGGTTCCAGGGAAGTGCAGAAGGATGACCCCAGGGGAAATTACCTGTTCAGGACAATGTTTACTTCATTTAAACACCTTAATTCCTGGATCACGTGCATCATGTTCTCATCTGTAAGAAAAGTCAAACAAAAAGCCCACTTTCCTGTATTTTCTCAATACTATACTGTCCCTAAACCTGTATGTAAAAGTAGTGTACTAAAAGTAGTGTACTAAAGTATTCTTTTGCTGTGTTACACTGTAGATTGTGGTCATTTGTGCTATGCACTTTGCTTTCCTTTAGAAGAAAAGTGAAGTCACAGGCTCTCACAAAGGATAAAAATGCATTGCTTGACAGAAGACCACAAATGGTACAAGTTCCTCTGCAAGGGAGCTTGGCTCTTTCACTGTTGTTTGAGTGCTTTAGTGTTTAGGTGGAAAACTGTGCTTTTTTTTTTT
>VZRZ01002579.1:696486-837330 GCA_013398175.1 Climacteris rufus
TTTTTTTTTTGGTTCTTCTGGTATACAAAATAGTCTGAAGGTTTTCTGGTTTTGTTCAGCTGGGTTTTTTCATACTTTCCTCACTTTGAAAATATCAATGAAATGTGCAAATGGTGATGCATTTATTACAGTCTGAAACTGAGGCACAGCAGATAGATATTATACATCCTGTGGTGTTATGGTGTGTTAGAGCACTGAGCAATAACATGTATATGTAGTTCAATACTATTTAAATTCCAAAGTTTTTATCCTTATGTGAGTAATACTGTTTTAAAGGTTATATTTGAGTTGGCTTCTTGAATTTGTTTCAGGTTGTATCTTTTATTATTTGACTATGTAGCAAGAGAGAAGTTACTTTATTTCATTACACATAGGACAGATGTTTGCTCTACTGATTAAGACTGATTTTCGCTAAGGTGGGGTAACAATGCTGGCAGCATATGGTATAGCTGAATAGGCAGCTAAGAGGAAGGTAATTAACATATATGTTTCTGTGTGTCTGAGGTTGTCACTTGGTAGCTGCCTCGTGAGATGGTAGAAGCAAACTATTTTCTGAAGTTTCACGGATCAGAGTTTTTGAATGCATTTGGTAATTTTAACACGTCTTTGAGTTGATTGAATGTTGACTATTCAGTTGTGATTATGTGCAGTTTTATCTTGTAGCTTGGCAGTGCATCATGTAAGATTTTCCATTAAATAATTATTGGAATTGCAAGCAGGTTTGTATTTAAAGTTTACTCATTTTAACAGTAAGCCTCAGGACAGTACTTGGGGAACCAGACTGCACAAGCTCTTAACGCTCCTGAGAATTTGTGGTTTATTTCTTGGAGTTAACTATTTTACTTCTAAGAAGTGAAATTTCCATGAGGTGCACTGTATAGCATAGCTAATAACAGAATGTGAAGAAGAATTTCATCTGGTTTAAGAGAAAACATTTGAATACATATTAGTTTACTGGAAGCTTGTTGAGATAAGAAAGTAGTACTCCTATTTTGTTTGTTTACAGCTGAAAGGAGTGAATTCTTCAAACAGGTCTATAATAAGCAATTATCTATAATGTCATAGTTGCTTAAGATGATTCTGATCTTTTCTTAAAAACAAAAATAAGGTACAAAACTGTGTAGCACTGTTCTTGCTTTGAATTGTGAATTGTGCCAGCTCCAAGTTATTTTGGGCACTAAAATTTCACTAGGTTTGCTGGATTACAGCAAATCATTCATTTCATAGGAAAAGAACAGAAAAGAAATAAATTTGTATTTATCTTCACGTAAGTGGATTTGGCCTTTGCTGTGTGGAAGTTATAGCTCTGCCTCAGTTTCCAGTAATATAGTTGTCACTTCATCCCCTTGCTCACACAACCATTTACCCATAACAACCATTTTAATATATTTGATGAATCGGATGAATACAAAGAAAAGAAAATTTACCCAAAAATTGGAGAGAACCAGTGAGAATGCACAGAATACTTTCCTTCTTGTCAACTTTTTGACACCTGGGAGCGTATTTTTGTAGTTGTAACAGCTTTTAATCTCTTGCCTGTTTAGTGCTCCTTCCTCCAGGAAGCAAATTGTTCTGTTTGTGAACCAACAGCTGTTCCAGCTGAACCCCCAGCTCTGGAAGAGCTGCATACATAGAGAATTCAAGACGGAGAGAGTTTTCCATAGCTGTTGAGTACTTGTGGCAAATGCCTATTTTACTTGTATCTTAAGCCGACTCTGCAATGAATGCTCCTTTTGACCCTAGGACTTTTTAAGAGATTAGGCTGGTAGATTGACTGCTGTCAGTCTATTTAATTTTTTCGTGTCTAGTTCCATAAAATGGCTTTCGTGAAGGAAACAAGTTGGATTTAATTATTCCATATTACTTGTTTTAAGATCCTATAGTTGGTTAAAATGGAAATTCTTACATAAATCACCATTTTCAAAACGTTTTTCTGCGCAATTTATCTTTTCTTAGTCTGGTCTACAAGTGTCATTTTTTTCAGTTATCATCTGCATCACTGCAACACTCAGACACTGGATATTTGGTTTAAATTCTTAGTTCTGCTCCCTATCCATTGCTCTCAGTTGTAGGAAGGAAGCTGTTCATTATGAATTTTCAGAATAGGAGAGAGTAGTGCAACTTGTTTCAATGTCCCTGCTTGACCCCATGTAAGAGCTGAAGCTTCACTAGGTCCTTTTAGTTACATTATTAATGAATTACATAGAATTCACAAAGATAGAACCACCTAAAATGTTGGTGGGGATCCACGTGGATTTGTCTTTCTGGGTTTTCTTTCTGTGCTTGGATCTGTTTGTATGAATAGTTGTTTAAATACGGAACAAATGATGTTAAGTTGCAATGACTTAGCTGTCCATTTAAATGTCACAGGTAGAGGAGGAGGAGGACACCGAATCACAACATGAAGAAGAGAAGGAAGAAGTGAAAAGCTATTCAAGAAGAAAGATATTTTCCAACTGGAGCCGCTATGAAGATACTGAAAAAGAGGGACAGAGTGAACGTGGAGAGTCACAGAGAGGAACAGACTTCAGGGTTTTGCTTAGCTCAGCAGGTAAGCGTTTTCCAATCTGTAAGAGTTTATTAGTTTTGCATTTTGACATGTGAATACTTTTCTGGCTGTTGTCCTTGATGGAACAGAACCCTAGAATACCATTCGTATGTGCTTCAGTAAGTCTGCCTTCCTGTATTTAAGAGTGTTCAAAGTTTCCATGGGTGCAGCCTTATAGCATATGGGCTGCACTGAGCTGTGACAGATGGGAAGTAAAAGAGGGCTACTGACTGCTACATTTATAGCCTTCTTGTGAAAAGACAGGTCTAAGCATGTGCAGCATCCTGTAACATTGAGCTTATTCTTGCTGACCATCGTCATTGGGTTGCTTTCCAGGAAGCAGGAAAGATTGCTGGTATGACTAGACACAGCAAACAGTCAGGCAGCTGCTTGCTGTTGTTTGTTTTAACGGAGATTTGTAATCAGCACTGTACAGATCTGTGCATGAATAGGAAGTGTTACTCTCCTTGAAAATGAAGATCCGTTGTTTTCCCCTCTTTAGAGGAGATAATAAAGGAGGAGGTAGAGGGACAGTCTGTACTAGATCCTGGGTTTTTTTAGTCATACATGAATTGTATAGGTGGTTACACTAAACACAGTTCCTTAAAATTATTTTAGAAACTCTTGATGTGCCATTGTGTTGGAATACCATTCAGTAAAAAGCTGCAAGCAATGCATTATGGGGGTTTTTGTAGTACCTTTGAAATTCTGGAATCTCTCAAATCTAAATAATTGGGTTTTTCATTCACAACTTGCTGGGGTAAGTTAGAAGTTAGCTACAGTAAAGAAACAAAGACCAGATATTCTTTTCTTTGTGCAACAATCAATTTCTGAAGTTCTGTTTCATATCAACATTGTGAAGTTGGGCCTGAGATGCCAAGTTTTAATCATAGGAACATGAAATGTATATTGACTTTTGTGGATGTTGTGTTGCATGGTAAACAGTGCTGGAGACAAGGCACATGATATGGACCTCGGAACTGTGTAGGCAACAGAGTCTGGGGAGTAAAGTAGATACAGCGATTCAAAACTTTTTCAATCAAGAGACCTGTCCTGAGCTGCCATGTCTCCATGGCTCAGCTTTTTAATAGCTGTAATAATTCTATAGTTAATCTTCAAAATATGTTTTGAATGTTCTGAAGAATAGTACTTTTGAACAGAGAATATAACAAAATAGTATTTAGCTCTACTAATTTGTGTTTTTGGTGAGTTATACTTCAACACAGTTATTATCCACCCATTTATTTTACTCTTTAGATTCTCTTAAAACTTCAAATTAAAATCTTTTATGTCGGTATTTGTATATTCCTACTATTTATTAATTCTAAATCTTTGATTTAGAAAGTGCTTTATTTCATTTTAGGATATATTGTGACTGTTCTCTACAATGAAATAAATTGATAAGAAACAGCAATGGAAATAAAGTACTTTCTTTCAGGGGAAGGAAAATGTACCCTCTGAACAGTACTGCAGATTTCTTGGAGTCACATAAAGCAGTATATGTCAGTAGGGTTCTTTGTTCTTTAGTTTCTTTGGCTTATGTGTGAAAACTGAGTCATCTTTATTTGCAGTGGTCTGAGAAGAGGCTTGCACATCTGCTTTTTTTGATAATTGCTGTTGTTAGTATATTGCTGTTTAGCATTTTGAAGTTGCAAAATGAATCCAATTTAATTGCAACAAGCAATTATAGAGTATAGGAGAGGGAATGGAGTTAAACTTCCATTTTTCGTGAATACAAAAGCTTAGAAAGGTCTTAAAGTCTTGTGATTTGCTATTAATACACAACAATGTAATTGATATAGTACAGTTAAACATTCTTCAAGAAAAGCTCAGGTTAAAAACCTGTTCTCCTATGTAATGTTCAGGCTCCATAATATTCAGTGCAGGGTCATAAAGAGTGTGTCATCCTTCAAGATAAAGCTTGGATTTATTCCCAAAAAATATCCTGTTAATTGAATGAGGTAGCATAGAAAAAATAGTTTGGGATAATGTAATAAAGACAAAATTAATGCTAGCAGACAAACTTAAATGGAGGTATTCCTGATGTCCAAGGAATTAAAACTCCTTGGTATTTTTTTGTTTAATATAATGTAAAAGTGCTTCCATGTGTAATTCTTTAGGTAAAATCAATCTAAAAATAGTAAAATGAGATATTCTGTCATATGGGTGTCATGTTGATAATCAGGAGGATTAGAGCTTTTAAATATAATACATAAACATTGCTGTTGCTTGAATTAAGAAAGGAACAAAATTATGTATTTTTGCACCATATTTTTATCAGTAGTAGTGGAAAATCTTTAGGGTATTTTATTTTACATTTTTCAATAGCTTCTGAAGACAAACTTTTTTTTTTAGGTTTTTGCTATAGTTCCAGCTTTTCCCTGCCTCAAGCCAGTCTCTAGTGCAGCACTGATTCTGTCTTTTCAATCAGTATTTAGGCCTGACTAGTCCCAGACCATCTCTTGACTGCGTGTTGTCTCTGCTGTCAGCCCTTGTCTGCCTACTAATTCTTCTCACTCTTCCTTCCTTCTGTTGTTTTTATTTCTTGTCTATGTTTCTGATTCCTGTTGGTGGGTCTTTTTTCAGTCTTTTGTTGTGAGCCAGCTCCCTTCCACGTATAATTATTAAAATCCAGCTCTTTTCTTTTCTTTTCTGCTTTTCCTTCTTTTTAAATAACATTTTATAATTTATTTATTTTTGATTAGCCTTGAATATAGCAAAGCAAACTTTTCTGCATTGTTTTTGATGTCTAGCTGATGTAAAACACAAGTCCATTGTGAAGCCTTCAGGGACTACGTCTTGAATCAATTTAGTAAAAATGCTGTTGAAGCAGAAAGAACAAGAGAAGTGGAAGTGATAGGATAACCTTACTTTGCTACAGAATCTTGCTGTGTTTGAAGAGGTGCCCTCATTTTTTGACAGATGATGGTTAAGTGACCTACAGTAGACTTAAGTTGTTCATCAGGTTTTTTGGCTGTGAACAGATTCTTTAGGTTTCAAAATATATTTTAAAAATCTTTTTATAGAGCTGATTAAAATGTATCCAGGCACTTGATCTCTTTTCTTTTAACATGGTAGGCATCGACAGTACAGCAGCCAAAATTTGTCGACATACATGCCTCAATAACAAACTGCTGGGTTGCAAGATATGATGATTATCAGGATGAAAAAATAAAATTTTGGACATGAATTTTTTAACCATTTGGGTTTTTAGGCCATGGCTGAATGATTCTGACACCTTAAAGGGTAAGATGGAGAAATGCTGTGCAGTTCAAACAAAACTGATAGAATGGTTTTGATCTTATAAGAATATATATAATTGCTAATGGTAATACATGTGATTTCTGTAGGTGTCTAGCAGTTGAATACAATAAAAAATGTGGACTACAAATCAAAAGAACAGTCACTGGAGCATAATAGTAATCAACATTAAGTGTAGGAATTAAGAGATAACAGTTAGATCCCCTTCCCTTAAGCCCCTGTTGTTTTGGTTTTTTAACCTCTTTGTTTTGGGTCTCTAATTTTGATGTGTGTATTGCAATACATTGCTGCATTTTTGTCATTTGCATGGTCAATACATACAAGAGAATTAGAAGATCTCATACATGAGAACAGAATATCTTTGGCCATCTTGGAAAACCTAAACAGATAAACTTGTGGAGCAATGCTTGTGTTAAAAATACATTTTCTTTCAACTTTTCTGTCTTAAGTATCTACTGACAGAGATTTGGGGGGGAAAAAGTTGAGTGAGGAGTAAATCAGTTTTCTTTCTTCAATGGCAATTCTGCCCAAACAAAAAGAATGGCAATAACAGGGCATGGTTCAAGTTCTAAAAAAGAATCCTTTGAGTTTTAGAATTGTAGAGAATAGCTGAAAATCAGTTTTCTTTACAGAAATGCCTAACTTATTGATGATTTGGATTACTGTATATATTAGGGTCCCACTTTTCAGTGGTATTTGCTTGACAACTCAACTACTTCTTATTTGGTCAGAAATTCAACTGATGCAAAAGTTCATGCTCTTGCTGTTCCCCCAGTGACATGAGCTCTGGGAAAAGCACAGCAGTACTGGTTATTTCTTATTACTTATCAACAGCCTTATGATACAGGTGCCAGTTTACTGGTCTTGGAATATGATTGCACTAAGGATTGGTAATAGGTCACTTGAATATTCCCTGTTTATGCGCTCCTGAGATAAATAGGTACAGGCATGTGCTTCATTTGCATCTTTCTTCGTGTTGTCTTTTTTTTTCACTACCTCATTCCCTAAATGTTCTGAGTTTTCATGGCATGCTCTCCTATCCTGCTTTTCCTTCTAGCCACATTTCAGCACATCAGAGCTTTCAGTTCCTTTTTGATGGTCCTGTGGTAGATAACATTTCCCATCTGTGGAGGCTTTATATCCAACTGGTCTCATTTCCACTTGCACATGTTTTATTTGCAACAGGGCAGTCTGCAACTTTGGACCTGCTAATAGACCTGAGAGATACTGGTGGCTTATGTACCTGTAGGTATCTGAAATCAACAAAAATGCTCCTGTACTCCTTTTCTTCTCCTAAACAAACAGAAAGAAACCCTTCCACAATAAAGATTTGCAGTAAAATCACAGGACTTGGCATCAGTGGAAGCTGGTTCTCCATCTGCTCAATGCTTCTTCCTGAGCTGTTCCTAACATTATAGAAATTCAGCTTTTTTTTTTTCTAATCAGACAAGCCAAGCTGTCTTTTCTTTTTCGTTTTCTTTTTTTTTTTTTGTCTGATCTAAAGATAGGAAATGCCAGATTTTAAGTATTAATTACATTTTCTTGATAAATGTGTTTTCCTGTAATAGGTAGTCTGTGCTCATTATATCTGTTTTCATATCTGTGCCTTTATTCCTCCTAAGTTTTATCTAAAATATAATTGAAACCATGACTGAAGTGTAGAAGTGTAATGACTCCATGATTTGAATGCATATAAATGTAGGATAGCATGTATTCATTGTAACATTCTGGTATCTTAGAACTATGGAGCTGCAAATGTGTTGGTGTTAGTACTGTGTAACTACTGGTAAGTCAGAAAAGAAAAATCTGAGAGATTTCAGAGAAATTTGTATTCTTTATGTTTTAGAATTGAATAGAGTAACATTCACAGACTAAAGGGGTTAAATTTTGTTCCCATTAAAATCAGTGTGGTAATTCTTCTAATTTTTTTCATCTTGAGTGCAGTCATTTATTTGAGAAGTTCCAGATTTCTGGATTTAAAAAGTTTTCTGACCAGGATTGTCCTCTAACACTGTGTCTTAATCTTTTGCTGCTACTAAATATTGATGGTATTTCTGATGAATTGTGTTGAAGTGTCTTTTGATTATCAAATCACAAATCAGTAAGTTTAAATGTGAAGCAATTTGTCCTTATTCCTGTCTTGCTGTTGCCATCTCCACTACTTGAATTTGTAGGCTTGAGAGCTAGATAAAAATGTCTATTTACCTGATTCATTGTTTCTCTTGTTTAATAATGTCCTTTTTTTCTATAATAGCCCTAAAACTGTTGTCTGACTAGGTCTCATCTTGGTCATCTGTGTTTCTGCCACGTCATCTCTGACATTTCTGCCACTGAAATCCCCTAACCAAAAGTGAATTACTCTGACTCTTGTACTCAGATGGTACATTTTGTATTCCAGTATGTATTTTCAAAGTTTAGTGTGTTATTGCCACTACATTCCTGTTCACTTTCTCCTAGTTTTACTCCTTTTTATTTATTTTGTGACATTCTCTACTTTGAATATTTTTGAACTTTTTTATTTTCCTCATTGTCGTATATTACTTTTGATTGATTTGATTTTGTTTTTTCTTTCGGTTTCCTTCTTACGCTTTTGATTCTGAACCACTATTAAATCACCTGAATTAGACAGTAAACTTTTTAGAGCAGAGACATTCTTTTGCTTGATGATAAAATGCTGGTTCTTTTCCAGTAATGACATTAATAGAGACCACTTCTATTGCAATACTAAAAGATGTTGATTGATGTGTAGGTGTAGTATTTTTGTTCCATCTCTCAGCAGCTTACATTAGAGAAAGAAATAAAATAGAAATAGGTAATTTTATTAGGTTCTGTTAAGCTAGAATTTTTTCTTTATGGTAAAGATGATAAGACTGTCAGATGTAGCAGATTGGTTTAATTGTACAAACCAGACTTCATTTTCTGTTCTGTTTCATGTAAGTATGCATTTATTCATAATATCTGTTAACAAACGCAATAACGGTGATAGGAATGTTTTCTTGCTCATTGATACATGCTCCAAAGAAGTGTTGTGATAAGATTTTTCTAGCAATAGTCTCAGCAATTTGTTTGCAGGGAGCAGTGCTGTTTCTAAGCATTGGTTTTGGAATGAAAGAAGGGCTGCGAAGTAGACAGTGCTCTAAACAGTATGCAGTGCCTGTTTGTTCCTTAATCTCAACTGCAGCTCCTCCTTTCTTTTTATCCCATCTGTGGTCCTGAAATTTCTCCTCAAATCTGGTACTGATGGCTTGGGCTCTCCTTGTCCTGCTGCTCTTTCAATGCTTTTGTGATGCAGGCCACACGCAGAAGGAAGAGCCAGAGACAGCTGTGTTCAGGTTCAGAGGAAAGGAAGGAAGGGGCACAAGACCCACCTTTACTTTTTATATCCATTTGGAAATCACTACTCATTGGAGGAAATCGGTTCTTCCTCCCTCAACTACAGTGGTCAAAGGAAATGTCCATCAAAGTTTAGTGTCCATGAGAAAGGAATGTGAATTATAAGATAGAGTTACAATAACATAGCTATGTTTACAGAAAGTAACCTTGTGAAACTAGCTACCAGGGAACAATAACATTCAGCTGCAAAGAGCAAGGCAACACTTTTGGAGTCACGCTTATTCATTTTCAAGTTGTTCTTTTCTTGGTCTCATCCTATTGCTCAAGAATTCCTGGTTCCTACATCCAACTTCTAGTCTAGGCTTGCTCTTGACCGTTCCCATGCTTCATAGTTTTGTAACTGTCCAAATCACTTGTTGGTTCCTCTTCTATTTTGTGTTCTCTTGCCTATTGTTCACTCTCAGCTCATCAGGGAAGTGACATCTTTGGCATTTCTGGGTGTTGTTTAGGAAGATGGCTCTTCTGAGCATTTAAAAGATTTTTTTTTTTGTTGTCTGAAACAGCTTATTTTTAGTCTAGATTTGGGTAATTTTTTTTTTTGAAGAATGCCAAAGGCACATGGAGCCTTGCCAAAGTTTGTTTTAATAAAAGAGTTGTATTAACTGTCTATTCCGCCCTCAAGGGAACTCTTGTATCCTGTTGTGGTCCTTTCTTGCAAACCAAACCCTCTGCATGTGTAAAATTGTGAACTAAAAACTCTTGTTAAAAAACGTGTTTGAGGGGTCAGAATAAGGTGCAAGTTGGAAAGAATTAAATTTTCTATGGTTCTGACTAATTTTCAACCTTTACTGGAATGTGAATCAGATGACCTTCCTTTGACACTACACACTCATCGTCTGAGTTTATAAAGTGTGGTATTTCTGAATATGGTGCAGATAATTTGGATTGTGAAACTGATCATACTCTCTTCTTTTTATGCTGTTGATTGGAAAGAGCCTGTGATAATGTGTGTTTCTTTGCTTGAGTATATGCATCTGCTTCAATATACAGAAAATGTGTGTATCAGCTTGCTGCAAAGCATAAGGGGGCAAGGTGGAAGATGGGAATGCTTTGAAACCATGATATAATTCTATTGCTTTGTGTGTCATAAAGGCTAGAGGCCATAATTGCAAGTAATAGCAAAGAAATTTTCATTCAAGACACTTGGTTAACCTTCTGCTGGGAAAATGCTGGCAGAATGGAGGTTTTGGAAAGCCAAATATTATAAATAGACAGTTCGCTGGTAATAGGCGGTAATCCAAGTAAGATTTTTGTGAGTAAATAAAGTGCTAGAGGTGTAAGAGTAATAGTTTCAGAGAGTAAGTTATATAGTTTGTACTATTCAGGAAAAGATATTATCCTTGCAGTGTTCTTTGTCACCTTTCTGATGCCCAAGGAAGTATACCAAAGTGGATATAATGGAAAAAAGCCCTTTTGCCCTGACTTCTTTACTGATGGAGTCGTGTTAGAGTGAGCTGTTTTTTTTCTTCTAGGTGTGCTTAATGTTTCAAAAGTTTTTAGAAGATAGAGTTCAGCATGACAGAATTTGAATTTGCTTTATATTTTACTTCTGCCCTTGATAACAAATTAAGATCACCTCTTTTCTTCTGAAGAACAGAGTTTGAAAGACACTTCAGTGATATTATGGATTTGGCCCATCACCAGATATGGATCTAGCTGCCTGATTTGACTACATGAATGGTGCAAAAGGGTTGGCAGGAACATGAAATGGAACAGCTGGTGAGAAGGGAAAGATCTTGCAGAATCAGTGAAATACTAGAATTGCTATTGATAACAGTAAGGGTGGCAGTGTGCATGTGTATTGGGTTAAATTGGATTAAATCCACATGCCTACTTCTAATTCATCTTAATGTATTTTTGTAGTTAGAATATTGACAAGTAAATTTTCTAATGCAAATAAGAGTCTACCGTCTCTCTTGCTTTAAATTTTCTTTTTTGTAAATCCACGTGATTCTGTCTGCCCCTTCTTTTACCTTTCTTCTGTTGTTCATTTCATAATGCTTTATTAAGTGTTCACTTACTCTTGGTTTTATATATCCTTTCTGTCCCAGACAACTTTATTTCTGAGTTGTATTTGAATATGAAAAAAAGAGGACGAAAAGAAAGAAGGAGGAGTAGAAGCCTCCAGGAAGAATAATGTAGTCTCTTAGAGGAAAATTGCCTACAAGTATGAGATGACTACATTAACCTGTAGAAATGTAATCTGAAAGCATCAGATCTCATACCTTTACCTTACAAGCACAGTTTAGCTTGTCAAAGAAAATTGGTCTTTATAAATATCTCTGTGTAAAGTAACATGGAACTAGAGACAAAGCATTGTAAAGTCTCTAAAATATTTGGTTTGGTCATTTTAGCTTTGTGTTTAAAAAAAAAACCCAACCCAGTGACAAAAAACCTCTAGTGATTACTTGTGTTTAGTGCCTGTACTTCAAAGTAGTTCATCTGTATCAGGTCATGTGAACTTTAATAATTTTATTTTGTCTGTTCATTTATTAATAGGGGAGTCCTATAATAGTTATTTTGGGGGTTTCTCTTTGAAAATATTTCTACTTTAAATTATTTTAACATACTACCATTATCTACTGCTGTAGTGACTATAGGGAACTGAGGAACAGTGGAACCCCTTGGGAAGCAAAATTGGGAGCATGAATTAAAGACCTGTATTTACAAACTTGCTCAATAGAGGAAAAGAGTATTTATGGTGTAAATTTTAGCATGAATTAAAAAAAACTAGGAGGACTTTCTTTTTTAATTAAAAAGAGAGCTACAGAGAGATGTAACAATTTTGCCTCACAATTGCAAATGCTTTATGGTGGTGGCAGAAGCTATAGAATAAAATAATATGAGCACTATTCCTGAAGTCTGCCAGTCTCCCAGACTGGTTATAAATTGAAACTATTTAATTCAAAAGGACTATTGAAATAGTTTGTTCTGTTACAAAAATAACTCACTGAGCAAGCTATACTATATGATAATAAGCTGCTGCAATGCATTTTTGAAAGCTGAAACATTGAAGAACAACCCTGACAATGTAACCTCATGTGACTAAAATTCATTTAATCATGGAAGTAAAACATAGTAGGTTAATCCAGTGAGAATATAACATGGACAAGATATATTTTGGTGACAAGTGATAGTATGCACCTACGATATGAGTCAGGAAGCGATGACGTCCACATAACGCTATTAGAAATAATTTATCTAATTTACATTACAATAGGTAAAAGGATTCTGGAACAGCCTACTAAGGAGAGTATGTATATGTGTTTAAGAAAATTACTTTTTCTAGGGTCTGTTTTTCGGTATCTGAGTTCTGACAAATTGGTATAGCTAAACTTAGAAATTACTCCATTTCCTTCTCTCCTTGCAACACGTTTTTAAAATGTATATAATTTTAATTGTTAGATGCCATAGTATTTGACGTTATTTGCTTTTAGACATTAGAGATAAAATACTACCAAGAAACATCAAGTATAGTTCCTTCATTTTTTAACTTGCAAAACATGTGAAATAGGAAGTGTAATTAAAAAAAAAAAACAGTTTCAGTAAAATTTGGGGCAAATTTTAGGAAGTGAAACTTACTGTCATTTCTTTCCCTAACTTAATTTCCTTACTGACTTGGAAGTTAGTGGAAAAGGTTCTCTCTAGTTTGTAATTGTATGTGAAAGACTAACCCCAGCATAGCCAGTAAAATTCATAGACTGCAAACCCAAGGAAACCCTTCATGACTGGGTGAACTTTTGCTAATGACTCATAAATAACATGAGCAGTTGTCAATGTAAGTTATGTACCTAGTTAGTGTTTGACTTAGGGCACATCTCTTAGTACAGCTAGTGTCTTCAGTCTTGATTTAAATATGTCAGCCTTGATTTCAGCAAGGCTTTTGTTATGTCGCTCATAATATCCTCAGAGTTAAGCTCAGGAATTGCAGGCTGGATAGGTGAATGGAGAGGTGGATTGAGAACTGGCTGAATGGCAGAGCTTGGAGGGTTGTGAGTGTCACAGGATCTAGCTAGGGGCCTGTAGCCAGCACTATTTCCCAAGGCTCAGTACTTTTTTGAACTTACAACGACTTGGGTAGAGGGAGAGAGTACCAGTCTGGGAGGAGTGGCCAGTACCCCACAGTGCTGTGCTGCTGTCCAACGTGACCTAGACAGGCTTTAGAATTAGGCAGAGAGCAACCTAATGAAATTCAATAAAGGTAAGTCTAAGGTCCTGCACCTGGGGAAGAACAACGTCCTGTACCAGTACAGACTGTGGATAATGACCTGCTGGAAAGCAGCTCTGTGGAGAAGGACCTAGGGGTCCTGGTGGACAACAAGCTGTCTGTGACCCCTGAATCCTTGTAGTTAAGAAGGAGAGCGGCATCCTGAGCTGCATTAGGAAGAGCACTGCCAGCAGGTTGACAGAGGTGATCCTGCCCCTCCTCTCAGCCCTGGAGAGGCCTCACTTGGAGTGCTGTGTCCAGTTCTGGGCTCCTCAATACAAGAGAGACATGGAACTCCTGGAGCAGGTCCAGGGAAGGGCAACAAGAGAGCACCTCATATGAGGAAAGGCTGAGGGAGTTAGGCCTGTTTAGCCTGCAAAAGAGATGACTGAAAGGGGACCTCATCAGAGTGTATACAAATATCTGAAGGGCAGGTGACAAGAGGATGGGGCCAGACTATTTTCGACTGATGTCCAGTGACAAGACGAAGGACAACAGGCATAACTAAAACATAGGAAGTTTCATCTAAATATGAGAAAAAAAGTATTTCCAGGGTGCTAGAGCACTGGAACAGTTATTGAGAGAGATTGTGGAGTCTCTTGTTCTGGAGATATTCAAAATCTGCCTGGACCTGTTCTGTGCAACCTGCTTTAGGTGAGTCTTGTTTAGCAGGGACTTGCTCTAGATACTCTCCAGGGATCCTTTCCAACCCCAACCATTCTGTAATTCTGCGAATTTTAGTGACGGACAATTGCCTAGAGCTCTTGGATTGATCTGATATGGTGTTACCTTCACTTTTAAAAGTGTGTATGTTATTTCCCCCCTAATTCCATATAGCCTGAGGACTGCAGAGAGTTGCAGAAAAAAACCCACAAAAGTGACAGATTAAATTCCCTGCAGTGGAAGATTAAGTGATGGACATTGTGTGCGTGTGTGTGTGTAAACAGTCCCTCTATGCATTTAGTTGTCTGCAGTGATTGTTATTCCTCCCTAGTTGAAAGCAAATGAACCATAGAAATCGGGAAGAGAATAGAGAACAAAACAGAAAACTCATCATGGTGTCACCAAGTAAATCAGTGACACAGACACACTGTATAACTTTGCAATTCAGATCCCAGAAGCTCTGCAAGGAAACAGTAGTATTGAAAAGGTACAGCAAAGCTCAGCAGTTGACTAATAGTATGGAAGAATGGAAGAATTTACATATAAGGCATGGCTAAGGATGGTATGAGTAGAATAGAGGTATTCAACCCCAAACAGAGATGAAAACATTATGCCATAGCTCTCTGTGAAATCATGGAAGGATTAATATGATAAATACAAAATTACTATTTTTTTCTAATGCAAAAAGTAGGGAGTATTGAATGAAACTATCTGGCAGGAAATTCAAAACAAAGGTATTTTTTGATGTAACTTGTAATTAAGTATGGACATTTGTCACAGGACCTTGTGGAAACTGAAATTTTTTGCATGTTCAAAAACAACCGGAAAAATACTTTGAAGGTTATCTTATAAATAAGACATTATCTCTGGCTCAAAAAGTCCCTGAGCTGCAAATAGCTAGAGGCTGGCAGGATGTGTGCCCTGTTTTCAGGCTTCCTTAAACTCACGCTGTTGGGTACTGTTGTGCGGAATTTGTGTCTGTACGGAGCTTCTGATGGATATGGTGTGATCTTTTCCAAGTGATGTGCTACTTTCTTTCCTTTTTGCAAGCTGCAGAATCACTAAGTTATTATTTAAAGTTCGGGATAGTGTTAGTTCAAAACTGTTGAAAGGTATTGAGGTCCTGTAAAGGATTAACTTTTCCTTTATTTTAATGTTGTTAGCACGGTTGGTAGCTTCACCGCTGGTTGATACATAAATGTGTAGCAGAGGGGTAGCAAGCCGAATTCCTTGTAAAGCACTGATACCACTAGGTGAGGCAGACTATACAAACGGGTATTTTTTAATGTCTCAGTTTCAGGAATATTGAAGAAGACCAAGGAATGTCTTTCTAGAATACTGAAAAAAGTGCTGTCAAATGGAATGATTTACGTAACTGTAGATCCATGTATTTGATATCAATTCTGGGAAAAAGAGAATGGATAGAGGATTTGGTTAATTGAGATTTAAAGTGTGGAGGCAGGCCTTGCTGGACCTACAAGTTCATCAAGGACAAGGTATCACAAACAAAGAGAGGAATGAGCTGAACAGATGTAAGTTGAGGCTGTAGGACTGCAGGTTTTGAGTTGCCAGAACACACAGTTGCATCTGCTGTAACAAAGGTTCCTTCTGTGCAGATGCTGCTTTGCCATGTCAGACCCTTCCCAAAGCAGTTTATATCCGCCATAAATCTCCATAAGCCCTCGTGCTTTTGTTTTGTCAGAGTTCGTACTGGTAGAGACCTGAGTGTCTGCCCTGTGCATTCTCACCTGTAGCCATAAACTGGTTTTGCCTGCACTGGCTCTGCCTGCTTATTCCACGAAAAAAAAGAAAAAGGATATGAATATAACCAATATCAGTCAGTTTGGCTTTTTGGAAGATGTCTGTTTCCACATGGTTGGAAGTACTGCATAATATTACTTGTGGATTTCTTTTAGCTGATAACTGCCTAGAAGGGGCACTTGGCACTTCTGGTTTGTGTCTAATTCATGTAATTTTTAAAAGGCTGATTAAACCGTATCTTTAATATTTGTTGCCTGCTGGATTAGTTGGGAAGGGTGCCTCACATATATGGACTACATATGCCATTTTGCTAAGCAGATGTGCTCTCTTTGGGCAATTGACTTGTTATTTTGTGATGTGGTTTATTCTTTTCATATATACAAACAACTTAATATGGAGAGGAAATGAAAAGATATCCTTGTCGGATGCTTAGTGATCCTCGAGCAACTGATTATGATAAAGGTGGAAAAGTCAATATTGACTACTGCTTTCAGGTGAGATGATTTTATGTAGTTACACATTTTGGAAAACCCTTTGTGACTCTTGGGCACCTGGTGTGATTCTTGGGGATGCTCCTGTACAGGGCAAGGAGCTGGGCTCAATGATCCTTGTGGGTCTCCCTTCCAACTCAGTATATGCTGTGATATTTATTTCTGGTTGCATGGAAGTTTAGGTTTTGGAACTAATAATGACCTGTTCACTTACTTAATGCATCTGAATTCTTTGAGGATAAGTGAGAGAAATAATGCACTTAAAATAAAAATAGCATTTATCTTGATGACTTTAAACGATTAATGAATACATCTGAAAAAATCCACCTTTTAAAATACTACGTATTTTAAAAGATATTGGTTGTATTCAGTTCTTCTTCTTACAAGAGCTTTCTGCTTATTCTTAGCCCTCTCATATTTTCAACAGAATTTGAAAAGCCTTGACTGCAACTCTCAGTTCAGAAGTTTCTAAAACACTAGGTTTTGAGTAAACCTTTTGAGAGCTTCTTTGAAGAATCACCAGATTTTTCTTAAATAAGCATGTTGGTTAGCTTGCATGTTTAGAGTTTGGACTGGTGTTTTTTATTTGTTTTTGGGTTTTTTTTTGTTTGTTTGTTTGTTTTGTTTTTTAAGCCATGATAAAACATATCTTTTACAAAAGAAAAGGCAAAAAACTCAGAATGTTCAAGTTAAGAAAACTTTTCTAGCACGAGACCAGTACTTGGAGAATCAAAGATTGAATTCAATTTCTGATTTTTCTCTCTTATTTTATTTCCTAGTCTGAGCCACATTCGGGAGACAGAAGACAAAACTGTCTTTTGAAATCAGCTGACAAAAGCTGTATTGCATTTGCTGCTTGTTGCAAATGTTATTGGGTTGTAGTGGGCTTTGATGTTTCAAATTATGGAAATCTTGAACTGGTGCTATTGAAACTTACAGCCATATTGTTTTGGTTTTTGTACAGAACCTACTTCCTCACTTATGTTTTTTTCAGGTGTGTTTGGTGTGAGATAAAGTATCAGTGCATGTTGTAAAGGAGCTGTGAGGGGGCAGGAAGAATTCTTACTGGATCAGGGTAATATGGGAAGCGAGACATGGGAAAAAATGATTGAGAGAGAAAAGGACAGAAACCAGGGGAATGTAGAGAGTGGAATGGAACCTGTCAGCAACAAAATGGCTGAGTTATGGGTGCACTAGCAAAAATTCCATCAAGTTCTCATTAAATACAGCAAATGAGTAAATGCAAAGGGGCTAGAATAGTAGAAATGTCTTTGCCTGTATTAAGCAGAAGACTTAAGTGTGAGTGTTCAGAGAAATGGGTTTTTCCCCCCGCCATGGCAGTGAAAAGTGTGACCTTGTAGAACAAATTTCAAATATCTAAAGTATGCCACATTACTATGCATGAGATGACCCCTTGCTTGCAGATGTTTTGCATGTCTTGCCATTATTTTGGGAGTCTGTTGTTAATTCCTGATACTATCATGAGCCTTGTCTCATATCAACTTGAGTTTTTAAGTCTCATGGTATTCTACCAGTCTTTGGGCAAGTAAGTTTCGTCTTCTAGCACTTGGCAGAATTCATAAACGCTTTGTGCATAAGTGAAAGGTTCAAAAGGGGTGCTTGTGAATGGCAAATTAGTCTGTCTTTAGCAAGTATCATGCAAGAGAGAGATTATTTTAGTAAGTTAGCAAAACATAAAAAGGAAAAAAGCCAGAAAGAACTGATCGGTACATTAAATAAGAATATAATATAATCAGATGTGCTAAATAGAAAGAAGGGAAGTGATACAAAAAGAAGGAGAGGAGACACTTAAAACAATGCTAGAAGAAAAAATATTGCATCTTGGTAAATAGAAAAAAATGTATGAAAACAATAAAAGACAGTATCAGCAAAGATGTAGCTTTTTAAAGCTGCTATTGAATGCAAAGTTGACCAGTGTGATATTATAAAATGGTATGTTAAATTATATACAACTCTTAATGCTTTTTTCATTTCAAGGGTTGTGAGAGGTTTTTTGTGTGAGAGCAAATCTTTCTCTATGACTTCTAAGTGTAGTTTTTTGATTAAAAGGTATAGTGTTTATTTTTTAAGCCTTATTAGATAGTAGAATCTCATTCTGAAATGTTTTGCATGCTGTTTTCATATAGAATTCACATCTATGTGACTCATGTTGTGAATGATCCAAATGAGTAAAAAAAAGAGATGACCTGCAGCTTCTTTTTTATAGTTTAACTGGGGCACTGATGTCCAATCATCTTATTGACACACTGTACACAGTACCTTGGGGTGTATTAACATGGTGCTGTTTCCTTACTGTGCTGTAGTTTACCTTTCATAAATAACTAATCAACACCTCTAGCTTCATTTAATATTCTTTTATGTACACAAAGATTCATTATGCTGTAATAAAAGATATCTTTTTACATCTGATGCTGTGGTTCAAAATGTTGTTTGCTTTACCAGATTAAATAGTAATGAAGTGCAGTAAATTTTTTTTTGTATTGTTAACAGAAAAGTGGCTTTTTATTAATTTCTTTCTCAAACAGCCACACATGTATTAAAATGTTTTGAAGGATAAATCTGAAGTCAAGAGAGAGCATTTGAGAGTTTTGCCTTTGAATAACCTTAATATCAGAAGAGACCTGTTATTTTTGCAATGTAAGAAATCTAAGCACATCAAATATCTATCATTGAAGGATTTAAACTTCAGTATCAAATAAAGAATTTCAAATTCATTGAGTTATTGTCCATACATTAAAGTATATGTTGATGTGCTAAGCAATCAAAGCAGTATATGAAATAAAAACTTACCTAGGAGATACTTGATTGAAGCTTTATCTGTGCTCTGTCAGAATATACTGAGACTCACTCAGTAGATAGGAAGCTTTTTTCTATTTGAAATGCATTGTGCACTCTCGTCTTGTGATTTCTTTTCCACAGCATCTTCTTGTTCACTGCTGCTTCAGTCTTGTGGTATTGGTTGTTTCCAGTTTATTTCCAGGTATCTCCAATATCTGATTTCTTCCACATTCAGCATTTTTGTTTGTTCTGCCCTAATCAGGTAAGAGAAAGAACCTGTGAACTTTGCATCTTTCCCTCCCCACCAAAAAAAAAAGGCAAATGCACTGACCCCTGTTAACTCAAATATTCAGCACCCATTAAAAAAATCATTGAAATATTTGGTATCCAGTAAATTCCATCTGTTTTCTGGTGCTATTCCAACACTGAAAAGTTATTTCCCTGCACATTTTGGTAGCCTCCACATTTTAGTTTTTTGTAGGAAATACACAGGATCAGTAGACATCAGGTCTTAACTTTTAATCCATGCAACATTATTCTGTGAAGGATGATGTAGGTCTGCCTCTCTCAGCTCCTTATGCTTCTGCCAGACACAGATGTGAAATGCTGCTTTAGAAAGAGGGGAAAAAAAAATCCCAAAGGATGTAGTGTTTTGTCATCTCTCAGGACAGTGAGCACGCGTGGCACCAATGAGTGGCAGATATGAGCTATTCAAACCACTCACTGAACTGACAGGATGACGATTTCATACATAATAGAACCATTAATTATTTCTTCTGATGGACAGCAGTGTGTACGAGAGGAAAAAAGCAGCAGATGATAATACTAGGTTTGATAGGTTCTCTGTGTTTTAACAGCTTGTCATCAAGAAACAAACCAGGAAAAAACTGCTGTTTTGGGATATGATCAGGTAAAACAGACTGGAGTTGTTTTGACACGGTGGATGTCATTCATAGGGTTAAAAACCCTATTCAGGTTATGGTTTATTTATAACTATCTTTTTATAAAAAAGAGATTCTAAAAGACTTGCTTTAAAAATCGTCATTTGTTTTGCTTCATGTAGCCTTTCATTTGGGGAACCTGGCTGTTATCTTGTAAGTTTTCATTTATAACTTAATTTATAGATTAAGCCCACACATTTCTTTTTTTTTTCCCCTGCAAAAGGAAACCTTAATGTTTAAAAAAGATGTTTGCCAAAGGACTCTCTGTATGAAGATAATGTTCAAACTCATTATAGACTTTGTATCAAAGACAATCACAAATCCATTTCTAATTAATTTAGAAATTTAAATTGTCTGATTTAATGTTAAGGAACTGCTTTCTTGAGGTTAATATGGAAGAAATAATATATTTTGAAAAACTCACTTCAATTTAGCATAAGCCCTCATAAATATGAAATAGGATGGATAAAATCTTCATTCACAGTATCAGTGTTGTTAAGGGCAACGTATGCTGATTGTGGGGAAAATAATGTGATGTGTAGAACTTTTCCTTAGAATAGAGGTTTGGTTTTTTTTCCTCTCAGAATCTTCTTTAGTGTAACTTTTCTTTTTAAATGTATTGACAAGAAAAAGTTTACAATCAATTTCTTTCTTTTTTTTTTGCCTTCTGTGCATTGGAAGTGAAGAAGAGATAAGATGATTAAAAAAAAAAAAAAGACTACTTTAAAACTGGGGTGAAATATAAATCACACCAAAAAGATGTTGGGAGAAAGGGCTACTTCTGCTGGTTTGTACTTGTTTACTCTAAGTCTGAAGAACCTCTCTCATCACTGAAGAAAACTTATCTTCATCTTCCTTTTTACGAAATGGAGAGCATCTGGATAAAGTTTGTTTTAGTTTATCCAGTCAAAAATGATGAGCACAGTTATGCCCTTATATCACATCAAATTACTTTTGGAATATTTTTGGTCTCTAGCTTGCATTCTATCTAGCTCCAGACCAAATTGAAGTTTAGTAGCATATGATGGCTGTAACTTTAAATCTAAGTTGTCAATCTTGTCTCTTTAGATACCAAGTCGAGTTGCCAAGGATACAATGGGTACATGATGTAAAGTCCATGCTGAAAGTACTAGAATGAGACATACTTTCTGTAAAAATATGAACACTTTCTCTCTCATGATTCTGTCTTCGTATACAACCCATGCCTGGAGTTGGTGCCCAAGCTGAACTAAAAGTGTCCTAAATTTATTAGCATCCTTCATAAAAGTGTTGATTCTTATGAAAACCTTCCAAGTTATTGGTATTGGTACAAGACACAACCTTTGTATTCTCAGATCATCTCTTGGGAGAAAAGCAGCAGACTAGCCCAGTCTGCTTCCCACTTGGCTAATTCCAAAACAGGGGACTCAAGGGTCTACTCTGTGGTTATCCCCAGAAGAAGTCCTGAAGTGCAAAATAATTGAGCTGTTTTCTTATACACACATGTGCACAAGCACACGTATTTGCATATATATACACATATATACATATACATATCTATATGTGTATATATGTCTGTATATCTGTGTGTATGTATGTATATAACCCACTTTTTTCCCCTCTTCAAAACAAGTTAAATGGAGCTATTTATATGTTAGTATCAGAAGTATTCTGCTGTCTCAGACCTGAAGATGAGGATAACTCAGATAAAGCAGCATGTTAAAACTTGGTGGATGACAGTATTTCTGACATCTTGATATGCAACCTGAGTGTAGGATAAGAGATGATTGGTGTTAAGAATTCAAACACTGAAGATGAAGGTGGTTAAAATTTTCAACCTTCAATACAGCACAAAAAAGAGGAATTGTATTTTTAGCATGGTGTTCTCAAAATCCTTTGTGTTTGGTCAAGCTGGAACAGGAATATGTTATATATAAGCTGCATGACTAAAGGGGATAAGTAACATCTGTGGTGGAGAACGTTGCTGGTATGACTGAAGTAGTGAAAGCTTCAACCATGCACCATTGAGTACTCCAGAAGGCCTGTAGTCTGTCTTTTGACTGGATATCTACTTTGTGACAGTCAGTGCTGCACTACAGGATTGCTTCTTGCAGCGTTTGGTTATCTTGCGCTCACAGGATTGGTGTGATGAGGGACTCAATGTCTGTAAATAACATTGGTTGACATGAAGTTTTCTCATACCTCTAAACCAGCAGTAAGGAATCACAGGGAACTGGCTACATCCCTCTGCTTCGTTTTATTTGGATCACAGGCATATTATTTTGTGACAGCAGAAAAGTTAACTTTGTAGTGAGGAAAAAGTCCTGTACTTGGACAGACTTCTATTTCAGTTCCTACATTTTTGAGTGGTGTTATGTACACACACGTTGTAGCCAAACCCCTCAAAATAACTACTATGTAGATTTGGTTACCAATGGGTTGAAATTCTGCACCTGAAAATCAGATCTAGGGTGAATAAGGCACTTACCTACTCTAAGAAAAGTGCTTTTTAAAAGTTGCGTAAGAAGTGAGCACAATGCTTTCTTTAAAAGCATTTTGCATTTTAAGTGTGTGAGCATTTGAGTGGGAAGCTCTTTGAAATTTCGTTACAATCTCACGGTGATATTTAATATTTACGGTATCAAAGCTTGTAGCTTTGCAAATAGTATTAAGCCATGTTAGTCTATGTTAGTCCATTCATGATTAGTGATTATGGATTCTTCAAGTCCTAAGGACCAAATATTACCCCCACTGTATGAAAGTAATATGTCAAATATTTTGGCAAAAAACATTTTTCTAATAAGGCTGAGCAATCAGTAAAACTGTATCTCCATGAACCATTTTTACAAATTATAAAATGCATGATAATCACTAATGTTAGCATTGCAAATGAATTTGAAAAAAAACCTGAAAAGAAGACGTAGTGTTAGAAAACACTTCTAAGCATTTTCCTTTTTGAGAATTTTATCAAGTATTTATCATTTATCTAGCAAACAGCTATGCACATGGAAGTCCTATTTTTACCTTTTTTCTGAATATTGTCATTCAGCTTTTATAGAGCTGTAACATTACCTGTTTCAAGCAACTTGATAACTAGTGGTTGCTTTTCAGAGAAAAGTGGTGTGTTTATCAGAATTTTTAAATTGCTGAAGAACTAATGTTCTGAAGAAAATGTCATCATTATTGCTGCTTCTTTTGTTGTCTACAAGTTTTTCTTGCCTTTTTGAACAAAATACTCTTTTGCCTTCTTTTTTCCCCTTGTTTGTTTGGGGTTTTTTTGAGGGGGGTGTATGTGTGTTTGTTGGGCTCTCATATCAGTATTATTTGTTATTGTACATTAGGTAATTCTGTTTTGTCAATGGAATATTTGATTATCTTCAAGATAAATGAAATTCATCTGCAAAATTGTATTTTTCAGTGTTCAATATAGAATATATTGTACATTTCTTAAAACCAAAATGATTTAAAAAGATCAATGTCTGAAAATAAAAGCAGTCTTCAAAGTTTAAAAATTTTGGAATCAATCAGATAATTAACACTGAATAATTTGACTTAAAAACATGACAACCTGAATCTTAAAATTATTTTGAATTTAACATCAATGTCTGCTAGCTCGCAGTGACAGTAGATACTTTGGCATTTCTTAAAATTGAGACTATTCTCATTAAACTGGTATTTCCTGTAGTCTGAAAAAAGATATAGAGAAACAAACTCAAAAGAGAAATGGATTAAGATATCTTAGAAGAAAAGGAGTTTTTGTTACCTAGGAAATGAGTGAGTAAAAGTACTTAGCACAACTCTTATCAAGTCAGACATCTGAGGGCTTTTGTGTTTCCTGGATTTTAGTTATGGCAGTAAAGTTAGACTTGAGACAAAGTGTCTTGAATATGAAGTCCTTTGAAAAAACAGACAAATAGCTTGTTTTCTACTTTCCTAATCAAAGTGTTGCTAGTAGATGAATTTGGACAGAATGCTGTAGTAATAATGTATACTACTACTAATGATAATTTAACAGTATTTCTAGGACTGTTGGTTGCTACTAACATTTTATTGGACATTTTATTCAGTGAAATTATGCAAGAATGATACTTGCAATTAATTTTTTTTGAGAAAGGTAACTAGTGTGCTGATGCAGATTTTAATGAATTTGTTTTAGAAATCATACTTTGAGCAATTTTGTGTACTAAAATTTGACTGCCTTGGTATTTTTTCTTCCCCATTATTTTAATGTTGGAAACAGACGAAGATTTCTGCTTTTACTTAACCCAGTATTAGGAAGGGTAAGTAAAGATTGTTTCACAAATATATGTTTCAATTATCTTTTTAAATCACATTTTAATTAATGGATCAGTATTTGTGAACGTGCTGTCTGATTCAGATTACAGCAGGGTGCTGTTACTAAGCTATTCAGATTGGTAAAAATTATGGAACTGATTTGAAGGCTGAACGGTTTTCCATAATTGTTGTTTGTTAACTTGTGATAGCTGATGAATACGGGCTCAACAGATGCTGGCCAGATATCTTTCAACTGACTCTGTTTTTTGGGCTGTTAACGAACCCAATGGATTATGACCCTGGATTTAATTTGTTTGGGATTTTACACTGTTTTGACAGCTCTTCCCACTCACTTGTTAAAGGCAAGTTTTGCAGTTACGTTTTTTGTTGTAAACGTAAGGAGCAATAACATTGTGACCACAAATTTTGGAAGAGTTTGTGGGGGGTGGTGTCAAAGATTTTTAAGTTTTGCTTATGCACATTCTTCCTTTCTCTCTCAACTTGATCTTTCTAGTTGCCATAACAACTTCATAATAGCAGTGCATTTACTGCTGTAGTTAAGGTTGTGTCAGCACTTCCATTATAAGCTACTGTTTTCAGGAATTTCTAATTTATTCATAGGCTTAAAAATGACATACAGTAAGTCTATGTAATTGGTTTTAATGTATGGTACCAACTTTTTGAAAGCTGCTGTTGTCTGAGCTCTGATGGCATGTATAAAATAGCGTATTGTTTCAAGTGTTTTTTCTTTAATTTTTTTACTGAGAAGTAGCAAAACATTCTTAGTCTAAAATTAATTTTGACTGGTTCCCATCTGCCAAAGGTATGAGAATGAACATGTTCTTTTGCTCTACCATAATGCCCCATCACGCCTATATCCAGTTAAACCCATCTGTTCCTGTTAGTTAAAAGGTTAATGTGAACATGGCACTTTTCTGGGAAGTAAGAAAAATTTAACCTTTTAAATAAGACAATTTTATATCTCATTAAGAAATAAGTGTTTGACATCTTCAATACTTTGTAATTAATTTTGTGTTAAATAAAGACTAATTATGTTAGATGGTGGATGGTTTTTAAAATGCAAGTAGAGGGCAAGTCTGTTTCTAGTATTGAAAAAAGTCAGTTATTCATTGTAGATGCAGATCCTGTTACAGGGTTTTAGCAAGCAATTGTGCATAACTACAATACAACTTTCTGAAATCTGAAGATTGTTTAATGTGGAAACATGTCAAAGCAGTTACATAATTTGCCAAAGATGTGCTGTAGCAAGTGATTCCACTAAGCACATGATCAAGGGATTGTTTAAAGACTTTTCTTCACCCAAATAGATTTTTTTTTAAATACATTAATTTCAGGCTAATTTACAGGGCACAGTACAAACTTGCTGCCCTGAGTAATTATGAATTGTATACTTGTGAGGATTCATGGGATTTTTGTTTGCCTCTTTTTTTTTTGGCCTATCTTATTGCTAAATGCACTTAGGGTCGAGACACTTGCCCCTAAAACAAAATGATGTGTTTTTGCTGTAGGCAACAACACTATAATAGTATGTTATAAAAGAAAAACCAACAAAAACAAAACTTTCTTCTTCTTTTTAATCCCTTATTGTTTTCATTTTACTTTGAATTAAAATCTTCACTTACATAAAATTGCTTGCATTTGAAGAAAGCATGTTTGTTTTTTTTTTTTTAGATAATCTATGATTCTATTCACTGTAATAAAATATAATGGCAGGAATTTAGACATTTGTATCACCTTGGTTGATGTTTGTAAAACTTCTGCAATGACATGTAACTTCAAAAGGAAGACTAATCTGATTTTAATGGTCTGTATTAATCATAGGTGTTAATTTCAAAGGTAAATTTCTTTGATTTTTGCTTTTAAAGGAAAATATATCTAATTTAATCATCCTCGTTAGAAAGTATTTCTTTAAGTTTATCTTATTCTGAAGAAAGGTTGTGGGTACTTCCCAACTGAAAAACAGAAATAGTTTTTTAAATGCTCAATGTTGTCTTTGGCACAGACTTCGTGTTTGATTCTAGACAGGTGAAATATTCAACCTGAATATCCAATGTCCAAACACTTCATTGTCCTTTTATTCCTTTTTAATGTGTTTTCCACTTCCCTCTCAGAATCAGTTTAATTTTTTAGCCACTTTCTATTACTTGGCTTTGATATCATGTTCAAAAAATTGCTTTTGGAGAGTTTTTTCCCAATTGACTTTAAGATTTAACAGCCAAAACCCTATAAATGTTTCAAGAAAATCCACTTAACTCCTGAATAAAGAAATTGTTTTTAAAGAGCTACATCATTACGGTATTTGCTACTTGCATCTCTTTTTCTAGATTTTACAGATTTTTGCATTTGTTCTATTATCTTCTGCTAGTTTCTCCTTTGATTTCCTCCCTGTTCCCTGAGTTTATGGAGCTTTGATTTTCAGAGGGTTCTTAGACCTGGAGGATTAATTCTAAACTTTAGCATGAAAGGTTCATTCACCTTAGTTGTTTTGTAGGTTCTGTATTCTGTTGAGGTTTTAATCATAAAGGATTTTGTCCTCTCTCTGATAAGTAAGAATTAATGGAAACGTTTCCATCTTTTGCAGACTTCATAGCTATGAGAAGTTACTCTGTCTCATCTCTGCAACTGCCTTCCTAGGAGTAAATGTCGGAACAGAATCCTAATTTGATTTTAGCTTGGTACTGTTCTTCATAGTACACTTCAGATGAGAGGGATTACAGAAAGCAGTAGTTTCATGTTGCGGGCTTTGGGTAGACTGTAGTCTGTCTACATTTATTTTGAAATCTTCAAGACAGTTCTCTGGAGCTGTTGAACTTACTTTAGTTAAAAGATTTTGGTAGAAATTCTCTGAAAGATCTCTCTCTTTCATCAATGAAAATTGCGGTAAAATATAAGGTTTTATGTCCGTTTCATTTCAGAACAACAGTGTAAAACTAATAGTACTAATATAGTCTGGATTGTTAGCTAAGTTGTTCCAAAAACTTTTCTTTTTGTCAAGATATGTGCTATGTTGACCTTGAATGTATTAGAGGTTAGGTAGGAGAAGTGTATATTTATGAAGGGAAGAATTAAATAGAAGTACAGATATCAGAGTTTGAGATTTTTTTAAAGCCCATGTTTTGCAAATTGTATAAACTATTATCTGTAAATGCCTAGGTACAGGTTGTTTCCAGAAAGCAATCAGCTATAGATCCCCTTGCTTCTTACTTCGTATCTTTTATAATTTTGGAAACAATTCCCTTCAAAAATATTGCATGGTTGCAAAATTACTGAGATTAAAAGAGCTTTTTGGACATCCACTAATGTAATTTTTTTTGTCCTTTCTTTCTAATAGATAAACATTAATTTTACAGAAATTCTATTGTTCAGCCTTCAGTTGAGCTAAGGTTCAAATTTTAAGTTTCAGACTTATCTGAAAAGTTTAGTTCCCTGTAGGCTTTTTCTAGTTTAACTCATGTTTTTTGTGAGCCCTGTGTGTAGTTGTCACCTAGCAAGTAGTCATGTGTCTGAAAAACACATGCCCATAATTCAGGTGGTTTCGTAGAGATGTTGTATGGTTCATTTTCTGTCTTGGGATGTGACAAATGAGCTTGATGTTTATATTTGCAGAAGAGTAGAGCCATCCTGTGAAAGATACAAAACTTACCAGTTTCCCAGTAAGGTGAGGAATGATTTCTGAAGTCTTCCTGGAGAGGTGGAAAAATAGGTCTTGTTCAAAAACCTCAATAATCTTCCTGCTGCATGTGTGCTTTCCTACATGTATTGTGTGGGATAAGGAAGTAGTTTCTTCTTGCTTTCAGATTCTATGCAGAGTTTTCTGAAGACTCATTTTATAAGCTTGACAATTTTGCAGTGAAATCAGTACACAAAAAATATAATTTGGACACAGTTAAGGACTACTCCAGTGGTACAGTTTAAATTCTGGCTCATTAAATAATGAATTCATAATATTAAAAGTACTGGGATTTTAGTTTCATTTTCCTAATTATGTATGTTACTGTCCAGTCTATTAAGTAACCTTTATTCATTTTAATCCTATAATTTTGCCAGCTTAAAAACATCTGCTGGAGCCTTTGCCAGAAATAAGAATGAATGAAGTACTTAATTCACTTTTGCAGGCTAGTTAAAACAATAGATCAAGAAAGTCTAAAGGAGAAAGGACTCCAGGAAGGGAGTCCTTGGAAGGGGAGTATCAATGAATAAGGCACCACTGAGAGTGCGCACATTGAAAGGCCAAAAAATCAGGAAATATGAGAAACTTACTTAAGTTCCTGCATCATGAGATACATTGTCTTGCAGTTTTCTATAGATGAAGGGGCATTCATTGTTGAGAGCTTGGTTCTTTTGCATTCAACACTTTAGTATTCAATTAAAGAATGCTGGGAGTTGAAGTTTATCTCTGCCCACTTGTGGAGCAGGGATTGGGATTCTGTCTTAGAAGGAGGATGTTCTGTTTTGGTGTTTGGTTGAAGTTTTTTTTTCCTTCCGAGGATTTATTGCTACAGCATTGAGAACTGGGAAAAAACCTCAGTAGAACAGCTCTGTAATCATTTATCACAGATCCCACATAACTATCTTTCATTTTAAAATTATTTTAGAATTTTGAGAGAGATTGTATTTTGATACCATGTTTCTTTTATAATTTTAAGGATACTATATTTGCAGAATGAAATAATCTAAATGTAATGCAATACTTATCTGTTTGCATGCTGAGTGTTTTAATTATGCTCTGTTACAATTTCTTAAATTGCATTTTTATAATTTTCTCAAGTAAAATTGTCCTAGGCGAAAATTAGCCTCTTGGTGGGTAGTGGTGGAGTAATGCAAATAGCGTCTTCAAACACCTGTCTGGGCATGCAATTCTGGTTTTGTCACGGAAACTACAGGTCGAAAAGTGTACCCTTATACCTCAGTGTCCAATGCTTCTTTCTACATCTGGAGTAGGAAACTGCAGTAGGAAAGACCTTTAATAATAATCTAGTTTTTTAAATTGTACTTTAATGCAATTATTTTCCATTTCCATTCAACTGGGGATTATTAAAATATTATACTTTGTTTTTTCATTTTGTGGTTTTTTGAGTGATTCAATGTATGAATGCATTTGTCAGTTGGATTATGAGTATCGTGCTTTATGCCTTATCTCAGACTTATTTTTAAGGAATCTCTGTCTTTTCTTTCAATCACACGAATGTCAAGTCTCAGAGGAGAGCACAAGACTCATGCTTCTGTGATTCATTGCATGGTCTCTGCAGTCATCCTGCATAATGGCAGCAAAAGACTGCTGTCTCGGTACCCTTCTTCAGCCCACGTGTGAAGCATGCTTGGGTAGAAGAGAAAAGATTTACGGACCAAAGAGGCCTGGCCATCAAGAGCTGGGTGAGGGGCAGCAGGGCTGTGTGGGAGCACAGGGCAAGCCTCAGGCTGTATCTTACAGTTCCGGTACCTGCCAGGACAGGGGCATGTCTCACGTGAGCGGATACAGATAGATGTCTGCATCATCAGTGACATGGATTGCCCATTCCCATTGTTGTGCCTAATGTGTAAAACCTCTACATTTGATTCTAGTATACTTCAGAGAACTGTTTTTTGAGAAAGCCTGTCTTGTTGATTGCCAATTTAAAATAGAGACAAACATTAAAACTCAATGCTTCCAAAATAATACATCTATTCAGTTAAAATATTTCTTACAGAGACATGACCAATTGTGTGATGAGAAGAAACAGGAAGTTAAGCACTATGAGTACTTTCAGAAATGCCAGGTTTTGATTCCTGCTGGGTTTTTGAGTGGAGCAGTGTTCGATGAAATTCTGCCCTCAGATGAAATAGAGTGTGTTTGCAGAGGGAAGATTTGTTATTTTGTCCTTTGTCTTTCTAGGAGATTTCTTTGACCTGCCTTTTGAGGATGGTGCACCTTCGCAGTCACCTGTTTTTCACAATTTGAATTCATTTTTTTTGGAGTGACCAGTTAAAAACAACTTTTTTCCTTTCCCGTGCTAGGAGCAGGAAGGGTATTGCCCACAAAAATCAGATTCATTACCTGCGTGCAGCAAGCCAATAATTACACACTTGAGAGAGACATTGATTATTTATTTCAGAGTTGTGCGAGCCTGGGTGCCTGGTGGTATTCCACAAACCAAACACAGCAACTATCAAAACTTTTCACTATTTATACATTTTGGCAAATGAAGGAATTAGTGCTGCAAATTACATAGTTCTCTTATTAGTTAATATTCTGTCTTCTATTGGTTAATGATTCTTTTGCTTCTCATGCTGATTACTCCACATGGCTCAGGCTTTCTCTTCCTTTGAGTTGGTGGGTTTCTTGTGCCGATGGTCACAAGTTCCCCCAGCCAGAATTACCTTTTAGGCAGCTGGACCTGATTGCAGCACAGTTGATGAGTTGGATTTATTGATTTCTTCCTTATCTTGGCAGTTCTGCCATCTGATCTAGAAATTCTGCATTCTTTGTGTCCACTATCTGTGGTTATCCTACTTCCTGAGCCTTGTTAACCTCCCCCTAGGTCTGAGATCACTGAAGTATGTCCAGCTCTATACTTTAACAAGGCAATTCTACCAACACGTAATTTGTTTTTCTAACATATGGACATCACTTAGAGCTGGCTTGTTAGCTTCTCTGTGTGTCACAGATTAAAATCTCCCTTTTTCTTGATTATGCTTGAAAGTATACAAAAATCAAACATCAAAGAACATCCTTTCTTAAAAAAAAAGTACATATACCACATTTTGCAACAGTGTTACCATACCATGTTTAACAGAGAGGCATAAAAATAAGAAATTAAATTTTAGGATATAGAAATTAACTGTTATCTGTGTACTTCAGCTCTTATTTGGCTAGTCCAAGATATGTAAAAGAATCACCTTCTAGAAGCAAATGGGATCCGTGAAACAGCTCCATGCTTTTCAGTAGCTTTAGGAACATATCAGAGCAATGAGAGCAATTTCATGCACTTTATCAATCAGTGAAATTCCAGGAATATTTTGAGACTATTTTGTGTGTTAGTTGAGACAGTTAAAAGACAGTTCAGTGCTTTTATTTTTTTCTTTTCTTTTTTTAAATATCATTCATTGGATGTATGGATAGATATTCATGCTTCAGAGAATTCCTTCATCATCATCCACTTTAGTGTTATCTCTGTAACAACACCTGCAAAAAATGTCTTAAATATATTTAAAAATATCTTAAAATTATTATGGCCGACAGCATTTTCTGCCTAGGAGAAAAGAAGTGCTGTTTGTTTAGTGAATTAAAGATGACATTTACCTCCAACAGTCAAAGATGCTGCTATCTGTAGAAACACCTTGGTGAACAATCTTAGCTTTGAAACTGGTCCAAATGCAGATGACTGAGTACAAAACGTACCCTCTATTAAAAGACATGGTTTCTTTTGATCAGGTGATATACTTCTGAAAGTAAAAGAGATGATGAATGTTCTGTTGGTATAATAGAAAATAGTTGTGTAATTGTAATGAGGGTCATTAAAAAAGTATATTGACCATGTTGATTTAGACATTTGATTTTCTGCGTGTGTATTCCAAATCAGTGTAATCTTCTATACAGACTGTGCTGGTATGACAACTTCAAAATTTATTGAGCATTTTGAGATAATCCCTAGCATATACATTCAAAAATGTTAAATTATACCTCAATTAAAGAGTGGAAATGTAATATAATGCCCATTTGGAAGTCCTTTAATCAATGTTCTTAAAGTAAGCAAGCAAGCACCTTCTTTGATGAGAACAACGTTCAGAAAAATAACATTGGAGTAATCAAACATAGAAGGCTTGTCGCAATTAAGCCTTAATGTTGTATTACTTATAGTCACTTTGAAATAATATTTCATGTAAATTTTATAGTTTATACATGTGTAGGACTATAAGCTTGTAGTAGATGGGAGAGGACTGCTTCTTTAGTGAATAATGATGGATGATGATATTTATTGGTATTAATGGATATGATGATAATGGATGGTGTTTTATGATAATAATGGAATATAAAAAAGGAATGTCTTGAAAGTTGAAAGTAAATGTAGAATTTAGAATTTAATCCTTGTCTTGAAGTTGCTGGATTTTTTTTTTTTTAACAAAGTTAAGATTTTAATGAAGCTTTGTTTTATGGTGTTCAGTAAGAAAAACTTTAGATAAAGGCAGAGCTTCAGGTGGCTTGCTGCTAGGAATTCTTTGGATGACACTGTTGCCTAGATAGTGATTTATTTATTTTTTTTATCGTGTTCTTAAATAGAATAGAAATAGTGATGCCACTAGTGGAATCTACTAAGAAAATCAGATTTTAAAAAAATCAGTTGATTTATTATTTTTTAATAAAAATAAGAAATTAAGTTATAGGAAAATGTAATATTAAACATTTCTTCTGTAAGTATGAAAGGCCCAATTCTTTTTTGGTGTAACTGATTGCATTTTAACAGCAGTAATGCCCATCTGCTTCTCAGGGTTTCTTGGCAACTTCAGTGCACTAGAAATTATAAATGCTTTAAATGATACTGCAAGTTGTATAATTTTGTTTTACTGAAGCCCTTATTGGAACACACTGTTCTAACGAAGTGTGACTGGATATAATATGTATTTATACTTTTTTTGGTGAGTTTAGCGCAGAATTTTCTCAACATTTATGATTAAATAATAAATCTCTTAGAAGCTCTGGCACTCAACATAAAAAAGCGAGCTGTTCTAGAATGCATGCATTATATTGTAAAACATTATTTCATTGGTGTTGTTTCATTAAAAATTGGACTGATTAATTTATTGTCCGGGTAGACACTTACTGTAATTCTATTTATCCTGATGAAAAATCAGGTGACAGGAGGTTTTTGCTGGAGTTATTCTGATCTTCCCATTTTTGCACTACTGATCCATAACTCTCATTTTGTTGGAAAACACAGGAAAATAATCTGAGAGAGTGAAGACTGGAATAAAATAGAAAAAGAAAATGGACACTTTAAAAGATACAAAAAAAAACCAAACCCAAACTACAGAAAATCTGAATTTGGCCTGGTAAAAAGAGATTACCCAGCAGTTTAACACTGTACATGGGTGTTTGGTATTTCTGATAAGGGCAGAAGGAATTAGATGATCTGGTGTCATGAAGAAACAGAGCAAGAGTCTGCTGTGGTAAGAAAAAGCAGAGTGGAAGCATGCAAAGGCTTGAAGATGACATTCTTTCCTAATTGCCTCTGCTACTCATTGTGTTGTAGGTTTTTAAATAAAAATGAGCAAAGACAGAAAGGAATTGCTTTGCTGCTGAACAGGGAGGAAAATTGTTAACAGGTGAAAGCAGGAAAGTGAAAGCTTTGAATATCTCCCTTTTTTGCATAAATCCACACTAACTAGATCCCCTCTGACTGGATAGCTAATATATTTTTAACAGCATTTGGAACGGAGGTCTCTTAGAGAATTCTGGAAGTGTTATCAGTTTCAAGTCTGCTTAGTTGGAGTAATATTAGGGGAGGAGAGAGTATCCTTCTGTTGTTTCGCTTTGCCATAGGCAACTACTTGTCAGAAATCATGGAGGTGAGATACTGTGTGATCGACCATCAGTCTGAATAAGTACAACCATTCTTATGTTGTAAAGCAAAATGATTAAATAAGGGCTTCAGCCTTGGTATGTTTGACTGTCTTTGTATGTTTGATGTTTAGACATCAGGAAGAATTTCTTTGTGGAAAGAGTTGTTAAGCATTGGAACAGACTGCCCAAGGCGGTGGTTTTCAAGAAATGACTGCATGTGGCACTTAGTGCTGTGATCTAGTTGACAAGGTGGTGGTCAGTCAAAAGCTGGACTTGATGATCTTGGAGGTCTTTTCCAGCCTAAATGATTGTTATTCTCTGAAGCTGTGGATTTCACAGGTTCACAGGATAATTCAGGTTGGCAGAGTGTTCCAAAATCTCTAGTTCAGCCTCTTGAGCAAAGCAAGGTCAGCTGTGGTCAGAGAAAGTTGTGCAGGGCTTTATCCAGTAGGAATCTCAAAGGCAGTGGCATAACCTGCTCCACTGCCTGGCTCATGGTGAAAATGTTTTTTCTTATATCCGGTCTGAACCTCTCATTTCAATTTATCCCAGGTCTTTCTTGTCCTTTCTTTCATGCACATGGAGTAGCCTGTTTCAACCATCTTGATAACCGCCCCGGCAGCTGTTAGGTCTCCCTCAAAGCCATCTGCAGGCTGAACAAGCCTCGTTCCCTCAGCCTTTCCTCACAGGCAAGTGCTCCAGTCCCCAGCCATCGTAGTGGTTCTCTGCTGAACTCGCTGCTGTTTACTGGTGTCTGTTCTGGGGGCCCAAACCAGTGCAGTATTCCATATGTGATCTGAGCACCTCTGAGAAAGGACTACTGGCTTCCAAGCAGCTTGCTGCCTGGATAAGGCCCCTGCTGCAGCCTGAATGCATCTTCATGGTGTAGATTAAAAAGTAGCGTGTACATTACAGTGAGATAGGGTTTGGATTAAGCATGGCAAAAATGATTGTGGTATGAGAACAGCCAAACATTTTGAGTAAACTTGCTAAAGACACTGGAGAGTCTGTCACTGAAGATCAGCAAGCTAGAAAAACATTCCAGGAATGATGTAGGAGTAGGTGAGCCTGCTTGGGAAGGAAAAAGATCTAGATGTTCACACGAGGCCTGTTCACGTTCTGTGGTTTCACAATAGTCTGAAGAGGAATTCAAGATCCCATTGCACGAAATAATTATGTTTATATGAATGAACATAGCCCTACATACCATAAGCTGTAGAAATGAAAACAGAGGAAAATATTTGAGTGTATGTCTTCCATTTCTCTTATCTATTCCATTTCAATCTGAAGTATTACAGTTCAGCACTCATGCAAGCCTTGTTTAGCGATATTCTTTTATATTTCTCACATGATACATAATGATACTCTTTCTGTCTTTTATTATTGTTATATTGTTCTCAATATATTGTTCCCTTATTATGGCATATAAAGTGTTACTGTATCACTGACAGTTGAAAGAAGAAATGTCTGAGGCAACTGGCAGTCCTAGAAATGACCACTTGTACTTCACTGTTTCTCTTCATGGTCTGCGTTTTAAAGAGTTATTTTAGACTCAGGTTGGTTATATTCTCATTTTATTAAATCTTCTTTGAGTTAATAACCTGTAATGCAGTGAGCATGATTTAAATTGTACTCATGAGTATAATAAAGAATACAAGTATCATGGTGAACAAATAAAATCAAATTATGTACTGGGCTTCTAGATGACTGCGTAATTTCACTATTTTAAGATTTTGATTACATAGCGGTAAATAAAATTTATTGAATTTTTTATTAGAAATCAGGAGCAGTACCTCTTGTCAATTGTGTCCATTTAAGCGATAGACTTTAGATTATATAGCACCAATGTTTGTGTCAAAAATAGAAAGAATGTATTCTGTGTAGGACTGAAAATTCATGGAGTTTGCCTCTGAAGAAGCAGAAATCTGCCCTGGAAAGATTTCTTTTCCTCCCCATGACTCCAACCAAAACTCAAATCAAAAGACTTTTGTCTTTTTGTGTGTATGTGTTCTGGTACATTTGGCAAGTGTCTTTTAGGTGTAGTGAGGACCAGAGTCACTACTGTTTCCATTGCTTGCTCAAAATACATACATTAATGGTTGTGTTTCAGTAAACAGTAGCTAAAAATGGAATATAAAAATAAAAATTTAACACTTCATTACTTTCTCTTCTCCCTTGAGTTTTCAGAATGCTTTAGTTTGAAGAAACTTTGATAGACATTGTTTCTGCTATACTTGTGTTCCCAGAAACACTATTTGCTGTTTGTATTTTTAAAAGGGACAAATGAATTAACAAAAAATATAATTTTGGCAGTTGGGGAATTAATAAACTTGTGTACTTTGCACAAAATCTGAAGAACTTCAAGGCTAAAGATATCACTCCCTAAGAATGTGATGTATGTGAAACATTGTCTTTGCGTGAATAATCATGCTGAACATATATATACACTATATATTTATGTTTGCTTAATAATACAATTTTTTCTCCCTGAGTATTCTGTGATCATACAGAAAAAGTGAATAATTCACATCAAGTACTAACACAGAATCATATTAAAATACAAACCCAAACAAGTAGGAAGTAAGTTCTGGGTGCATTCTCTATTTGTGCATCTATTCATACAGAATTTAGGCGAGTTGCTTATTTGTTATAAATTAAGGGAATTAAGGCAGCTATTGTCATGTGAGATTAATCTGATTAAACTCAGACAATGCCTGTAGTAAAGCAAAATGGAAAAAAAAAATAAAAAGGTGCAGTAAATGCTTTGTGCTGCTTTCCGTTTCTCTCCTCTTGTAACTGGTATCTATAATTGTGTATAAATGAGAGCCTGTTAGGACTGTAAATATGCTTTTCCTCTCTGACATGTTTCCTGCCTGTTGCCTGGTTACCAGTACTTTGCCACACATACAGGCAAGGTATTAGCTCATTCTTCTGTCTTCACTCTGAGCTTTAGTGCGAAGATACACGATCAGAATTCGTGGGTTTATTTCTCTGCCTCTAGCTATTAAGGGTTAAATGACTTGTCATCCTAAGAGATTTAGAAGTAGTTATGCATAATTTATTAACTTCATATGGAAGAATAGGCTGTTCCACTATGTATGTATGAATCTTTCAAGGTAGTTTTGATTTTTTATTTTGTTTTAGGGTTTTTTTCCTTTTTTCAAAAAAATAAAATTCTTTACTAGTTGCGGTGAAACAGCCAAATGATTTACTGTAAACTGTCATCATGACCTTTCCCAATGATGGTGGTCTTTGCCATTTCTCCCCTAACTTAGCCACAATATATTGTTAGTGTCAGGATCGCTATAGAATGTCATACAGTTTTTTAAGTATCTCTATTGTGTCTGTCACCATGGTACCTAGTAGCTTTCAACTAAGTGGAATAAAGGGGTAAAGAATGCACGTTAATATATGTTATCATCTTTATTGAACTGCCTGATTTTAATTTTTCCCCGTATTTTCATGGATGGTCATGGAAGTAGGAAACTGAATTAATGGATTGTCATTGAATAGATGAACACAAGAGTAGTCATATTCTCCCTGTCTTGTGTCTCTCCCTCCAAAAGAAAGGATTGATACTTGATTCATAAATTGTGTACCTGAGTCAACCAGGAAAAAGTCGAAAAAAAATTGAGAAAATTCTTTAACGTCAGTTGAAGGCTCGTTAATAGAATGATTATAACTTGAGCACTCCAGACTTCAATGCATTGCATTGGGTTTTCTTAAAATATTTTTTTTTCTGTACATCTTAACATGGGTAGCCATTTTATAATTTCAGTGGTGTTAACTGATACATGTTACGAATGTGCCATTTTATGGTAGTTTCTGAAGCAAGTATGGCTTGGGGTAGCAAATGCTGGAAGAGTAATGCCATAGTGATATTTTCTCAAATATGTTAATTAATGAAAAATATTTTCAGATAAGATTGCATATTTAACTTTCTAGAGTACAAACTTTTTAGTCATTTAAGAAAGACAATGTCAAATTGTAGTTCACTACAGAGGAAAAAGTAGTAGATTTTAATATTCCAAGCTGTTTTTGAGTATTAGTGCATCTCTTATGAAAGTGATAGAAATCTGTAAATGTTTTATCTATTTTGTATATTTAAATTGTGTACATGAGCATATGTAAAAATATTTAAAAGCTGAACTACATTTTACTTGCCAAAGGTATTACACATGTGATTTCTTCACGTTATACGCATTAAGAGTTCTCTTATTTTATAGTTATCTTCTTTTGGAGGTTTGAATGCAGATGTGTTTATGTTTTCAAAAATGTATCCCATCCTGAGACTTTCCAAAAACTACCAATAGTTAACTGTTCCATTTTCAAAGTTGTGCACCTCCTCACCTTTTGTCCCCTGAATACCTAGAATTGCTGAATTGATAGCAATAGAAATGTAAATGCAGGAAAAAGAACTTCCAAACTCTTGAATGATCTTCTTAAAATATACACTTCTTAAATCTGCTATAATATATACTACACAGTAAAAAAGTTACATTTGTGAAGTGTTTGAATAAATGCATGCAAAAGGTTGTGAATCCTCTCAGGAGAACCAGAATATAACAAATATCAATGGAGTGCATTTTTTGTTTTTTTATTTCTTTTTCTCTCTCTTTTTTTTTTCTCTTTTAAGGGTTTCTTCAAGTTATTTTTCTACTTAGCCTGAACTTTATTCTGTTATTGTTCTATTTTTCTTGTGGTTACATATATTAGCGTAGGACCATCAAAGAAGAATCCCTAATTAGGGCTTTCAGAGTGGAAGCTAATTTATCACAGGTATGAAGCAATACTTGCACAGTGGGCAAATTTGTTTTTTAGTGTTTTCTATTTCTCTGTAGTGAAAATGGTAAACGTTCTAGAACTTGAAGCATTGCAGACTGCACAGACTGAGTAGGATTATGAAATTTCCTTGCTATGCAACACAAAAGGTTGTTCTTTCCTTCTCAAAGTAGATAGGAAAGTTTAGAAAATACTCTCAAATGAAATGAAATAATGCTTAAACTGCCTTGTAGATTCTTTTTAGAATAAGTTAATCTAGAAGGCTTTTTGGAGAAGAGGAAAGCTGTCTTTTGCCTAAGTGTGAAAAATACTAATCATCTTGTGAATTTCTATTACATCATATTAAAATTTTCAAATGAATAAAAATTATTCTTCCTGTTACTTCGGGTGCAACCATAAAATGTATTACTGTCTCTGACATTTTTTGACATAGATAGTATTTTCAAAGAAGGTAATGAATATAAAAACTTAATTTAGGTACTCAATGCAAGCTAGGTCTGATTTTGGTTCCCTTTACTTTTTTCCCCCCTACATTTCAGGCATCTGTTTTAAAGTTAGTACTGAAGATGTTAGCACTGAAAAATCTAATGTATATAAATGTATACATTAAAGCTTAAAATGTTTCTTTGTGAGGTAGTTGCTTTAATAAAGTTCCTTCTCTTCCTTCCTGGAAGATTTTGTGTGTAATAGATGAACTGTGCCTGAATCTGATAACTTTTTAAGAGCACCTACCATCATTCTGATTTTTGGAATATCACAATTAACTGCCTTAATAAGGAGAGAAAAAAATTCTTACATTGAACTACACAAATATCAATCTTTACTTTGTAATGAAATCCAGTTATCTCTCTGCATCAGTAAATCTGGTTTCAACTCTACATTCTGAAAGTGACACCAGTAGTAAAATCCGTAGTAAAAAAAGTATTTAATTCACATAGTAGACATCTTGTATATCATGCTAACTAAGCTGTATACAGGTATGTCTGTTTACTGTTTCTTAAGAAGCTATCCATAGTGTCAAATAGTGTGAAGTGTGAAAAATGAAGGACAGAGAAAAAAATCTGTTGCTGTCTTTCTGTAGTATATTAAAGCAAAGACAGATGACTGTCCTGTGGAAGAATGTAATTTGCTATAAAATGAAATAGTATTAAAAGAAGTGTATTGACAATTGGACGGGTGTATAATAGTATTATTTGTTAGGGTATTTGTCTTCTTCCTGTGACTGTTCAGTCTGAGTAAGCCTCTTTGCTCAGGATCTGTGTCAGTTGAGACTATGACACCTACTGTTTGATGATTTGTATGCTGGAGTTGTCTTTTTGTGAATTGGACCAAGACCCTCTGGCTTATCTATGTATTCTTGTATGCATTAGTTAGTGACAGTTGTGGGAAGCCCAGTCTGGCATATGCAGTCATAAGAAATCAGGAAGTAAAATCTTAACTTTCAGAAGTTAATCCTCTCATCTGCCCAGTCTCTCCATACCAGAAGTTCCAGCATTATTACTGTCTTCTCAAGGTTTCTCCAGGAGTCTGAATAAGGAGCTTCCAAACCACGGCGTGCGTTTCTGTGCATGTCAGGTGAGAAGGAAATTGCTTCAAGATGAGGTTTAAAAAATAAAAGTTATCTAAGTTATGTGTGGTTTTTGTGAGGTGATTGGAAGCACTTCAGGTAGTATGTGTCCCATTCCAGGTTCTGCGTGTGCGTGAAGAGAAGCTGTGGGCCGCCAATGCTTGTCACCCCAATGGCAGAAGCAGCAGGGAAGTATCTTCTTCCCCAGAAGCATGGACTGCTTAAAAAAATGTGCCCGAAAACCTGTGTAACTTTTAATCTCAAAACAGGAATAATATTTTGTTATTCTTTTTTAATCCTTTTTGTTCATTAAGTAGTTTGGTACTAAAAAGTCAAATAGTGTAAAATTTCCAGAAAAATTGCAAGTATTTCCTGTTGTATCACTTTAAGGGATGAGAGTGTGTCTTCATTAATGGAACTTGAAGCAGGTATTGGTTTGGAGCTTTATGGCTATCTGTGCAAGTATTGACAACTGCTGTTCTTTAATTGCTGTTGTTTATTCAATTAAAAACAAAATGGTTGCTTACTAGTAATCCTATCTCAATATACTGTTATCATGTTACGTTTTGAGGGGGTTGTGCTTAAGAAAATGGTACAGATTTTGTAAATGCACTAAGTTAAGTGTGTTTAATAAAAACAATAAGGTCAAAACCCCTCAGAAATAATAGCCTGAGATTAAATGAAAGCAGTAAGATAAAAGACCCCTCAGAAATAGTAGCTTGAGATGAAATAAAAGCAATAAAATAAAAATCCCTCAGAAACAGTAGCTTGAAATGAATTTAGCTTTTATTTGAAGTTTCTTACTGTACAATTCTTAGAGGTCTCAAAATGCTGTCTCCAGTGGTTTTGAACAGTGAAAGGCAGAATGTGGTTTTAAAAAATGCTAACTCAGCAGACTGAAGAGCAGTTGGCCTGAAGGCAGGGGAGAGGCTGATGTGAACATAAAGGTGTCTTTCTTTCCTCCTGTTCCACAGTTTAGTGTCAGTGTTGTCATTTGTATTCAGGTAAATACTTGACTGAAATTTTGATCTTAATGGAATTGGAGAAATAGAGAGTTCATGTTGCAGTTTTAGTATTAATTTTTAATGCTAGCTTTATCGTGATGTTTTTGAACACATTTGCATGGTTGATCATGCTTATGAGTGACTATATCCTAAAGATACAGATAGAACAAGCCTTGTCTGTGCTACTCTGTTATTTTAAAAATGCTTCCTGGTGAATCTGTGTTACCTGGACTTGGTGTTTTACATGTGTTTAACTGAGCATCAGTGAAATTCCCTGATATTAAATCTAGTTTTTAACTTCTAACATGCTCTATATAGAAGAGGTTCCTTTTAAAGACTAAAGTAGAGAGATTTAAGATTAAACACTCCCTTCTGCAGTCATTAACTTCAACGTTAATGATGGTAATAGCGGAAATACTCAGTGCTATTTCCTCTATCCCTTTTACAAGCTTAAGAAAAAATCTATGTCACTAATTTGTTTATATAATGCATTTTGGAAACTACTAGATACAGTAGTACAAATAACCCTTTAAATACCATTATAGATTAAAGGACAAATTCTGCCATCTTCATTCATATATAGTTATGCCTGATTTTGCAAGCATGTCTTTTGGTTTTTGTAGGGCTACTGTGAGGATAAAATTCCACTGAAGTAGAACCTGTTTGTTTCCCTTGATTTACTTGTATAATTTTAAATTAATTGTGCAGTTTTATGCTCTCTCATGTAAGTAGTTGTGAATAATTAATGGAAGCACGAGTTTCTCAGAAAATATAATAATCTCATTTTCTGAGGTTGCCTTTCAGCTTGCTTCCATTCTCGCTTTTTCCTTAATAGATACTCTGTTTCTTCATTTACATGTAGAGGAATAGATTATGTGTGTCAAAAAGCCTTGACAGTAAAAGTATCTCAACCAGGTAAAAAGAGGGTTATTAGACAGTCAGGTATGAACTGTAAATCAGTCAGGTAGGGCAATAATAGCATATTTTCTAGCTCTCCTCACCATATTTTATTCATTATTTGTTTTATAAAAACATTCATATGCTTCACAGTAGGATTTACTGGAAGGTGAATTCCTTTCTCTGAAGACCTTATAAATTATGTGCTCAGAAGTGTAATATGCTAAATTTCCTACCAAACTCAGCTTGTAACTAGGAAACGCAATGTATAAAAACTAAAGTAGAATGTAAATGGGAATTAAGACATTGGAAAAAATCAGTTGTTTTCCTGTTATTTAAATGAAAGTTTTCTGAAGGCTGTATAGCCTTCTGTCTGTCATATCTTAACGATTTTATTTTGGAATGTTGTTAACATGAATCAGAGTAAGTGAAAGACTGTGAAGTCAGTCCTAGATTTGACAGTGACAACGGATTTTTTTAATAATTCTTTGAGATAATGCCCTGAAAACAAAAAGGGTTTTTCCTGAAAATTCTGAATTCCTGAAAATTGTCTATGGGAAGGGAAACTACTAAGTTTATTTTCTTTGCAGTTTTTTTTATACATACAATTTTCTCTGTTCCTAGCTTTTTTGATCTAGACAGTTGTCACTCCATGCTATTACTGGTTTAGACTTACAGATTTGCTGATCGCCCTGCTGATTGCTGTGCTGTTTTGAATGAATAAGAGGATTAGTTTTAATTGTCATTCCTTTGAAAAACACGTTCAAGGACTCACCTTTACCTGGTGAGTTTTGGTCACAAGATATGGACCTTTGTTACGTTCAAAAGCTTCACCTGCTGTTTTATTAAATTGGAATTTTCCACAGATCAAAATTCCACAGATCAAAATTCCACAGAATTTTCCATAGATCAAAAGTTGTGGGTAGGTAGACAAACCACATTTCCTTAAGAATTAGTCTTGTAAGTAAATAAATATGTCCCCAAGTGGTTTTCTTGATGCATTTCCTGGGGAGGTTTATTGTTACATTTTTGTGTTATCAGTTGTAATTTGGTGGTTAACTATCCTTCTGATTTAGCCATTACATCATTTAGGAAAACAGAAGCACTTAGTTCCTTTTGCTAAGTGTTGTCCAGCTTGATTTCTGATTATCAGTACAAGAAGTACCATGGCTTTTCAATTGAGATATAGGAAACTGTATTTTTTTTCTTTACCTTGATGCATTTATACATATATTGATGCATGGAGTCTTGGTGGGTGTAAGCTCCATTTGTTAGGGGGACAAGTGTCATCAGTGTCAGTGCAGAGGAAATGACAGAATTATTCCTGTGGCTGAAACTGAAGAGAGTTACTCCGGAGGGAGTACAGTCTTGATAATTTGTGTTTGAGAATGCAGTTAGAAGAACAGGAAGCATCAAGGGAATTATTCAAGAAATTCATGCTACTGTAGCAAAACTGAAATGTGGTATTCGAGGATTTTTGAAGAGAGAGAAATCTAAAAAGCTGAAATAAGAGGTTTACTTAGAAGTGGGCAGCACATTTTCACTCTTTTTGAGTAATGAAACAGGTTTGTTTGTAATATCTATCCCTTATTGGAGGAAATGAGCTTCACATGCTTGTTTTACTTTTTTTTTTTTTACATATTTGACCTCAGAGATGATTTCTCACCTCTACCCTTTGTTTTGTGTGGATTAGAATTTAAAATTAAACTAGTGCTGTCAGCCAGTTATGACTGATTCCCTGAGACTCAGTCTCTCTAGAGGTTTTGTTTTGGATGTCAGTCAGTGAACACCTGTTCAGTTAATGAAATGATGTCCTTGAAATCCTCACTATGGTCAGTGAGGCCACTGGACCTTTAGACGTGAAACACACTAAAAAAGGGATGCAATATAGAAACATTGCTGTCCTTAGCAAATATTTTATAAAACTTCTGGTATTGAAAGAGTTGGTAGGCCTTGTAGTATAGACTTCATTAGGGGGGCTCTGTAAGTATTAAGGCAAGACTATTGTGTAACAGCACAAGTGCTTTACAGTACTTTGAGTTTATAAGTACCTTTACTCATGCATAGCCATGTCACTTCTGCAGCAACATAGAGGATACTGTGTTATTTAACTTACCTACTAAAAAACATAGTATTTTCATAAGGATGTTCCAAAAGTGGATATTTGTACTATGGAAGGGGAATACTTCAGGGTAAAGTGTTTTGAGAATATGTCATCCTTTTAGAATAAGTGTCTGTGCCAGCCTACACATAGATAGTTAGAGCTGTTTAATAATTGCTTTCTCCCATGAGCCTCCTTGGCACTGAAATAAAAACCAGCGTGGTTAACCCTCATTAAAACAAGTAGATTAATTTCTTATTAAAATGAAGACCTTTTTTAATCATTCCGCTTCATGCTATTTAGAAAAAATGTTCAATTATTAAAAGGCTGCTGTAACTTAATGGACTAGAAAGACACTGCACTTCGCTAAATTATATGAAGTTCCATGGTTTTCCTTGATATTATTCACCTTGTGTTTCTCAAAGTATCTAAGCTTTCATCTTATTTCTGGATATCAATTTAAATCTTATATTGCTTTGAAAATTAAAAATAAGCTTTGAAAATTAAAATACTTTCTCTGTAAAGTGTTCATAAAAATAATGGTGAGTTCCTTCATGAGCAATTCTTCTTGTGAAGTACTAGTACACTGTATTTCCTTATTTATAAAAAGTAGGATACGTAAACTGTAGAGATCTCAATTAAGCAAAATGAACAAAAGGTAGGTGTTGGAGATGGTTACACCTATGCATGTGTGGTTGCACACAGACAGATTCCAAGAAGTCCAGGTGTGAGCCAGTTGCACTCCAGAAGCCGTGTGAGCAAATGAAACATGTTGACCCCCGTGTTCAGTCTGGGTGTTGTTATTGCTTTGTTGTTATCTTCTTTTTGTCAGTGCACTCCTTCACCTTAATTTTGACTATAAATACTGAATCTTGATTGTATATTTTGATCTGAGCCTTAAATCAGAGGAAATTAAAATTACTTAACAGAAGCCAAATGAGTTTGGTGATGAGTTTTACTTATGTGGTTTCAGTTTACAGGATAAACTTGCTTTTTCATTCTGTGGACAGGATTCATATGATCACACAATACTCACTGCAGATATAGATGTATAGAAAAAGATCTCTGAGCTGTCTTATTTTCATGCTCTGGATGCATCTTTGTTGGTGTTTTGGGTAAAGACATGAAGTTTTGAAGAGAATCTCAGTCTTTCCACCTTACTGTATTTTGGTTCTTACTATGATAGTTTGGTTAATACAGATTTTTGGGGTGTTTAGAAATATTCCTCTGTTCATAGAGAGCTCTTCGCTGTAAACTTTTGATGAAAACTTAATAAAGTTGAATTGAAAGTTACTAAGCTTTTCTTTCCAGTGTGTTTAGCTTAACAGAAACTATTTGTGAGTAAAAGTGGTGTAGGCATGCTGTTCGTAAAACTGATGTACTTGTTTTTAGGTTTCAGGATGTACTGATTTCAGCAGGCTTGCTGTGTTTGTTTACATATCTCAGGAAATTTGTGCTGTGTTTTGATTTTGTATGAGACATATCTGTAGGTATACAATTTTGTTATTCAGTTGTTCTCTTATACAGAGATAGGAAGTTTAGTCTCTTCAGATGCATCATTTTAAAATTATTTGCTGTGCAAGTTCCAGTCATTTTGATATGATCTTTACTGTATTTTGAAGTGAAAAGCTAAGGAATGTAACAATTTTTATTTTTAATAGGAGGGTAATGTTAATGTGAGTGTATTCTAGGCTAATTTAGAGAAAACACGATATCTTATTTTTTAATTAATTGTTTTGGTTGAGCCATGGAGCTTCTCAAGTTAGCTACGGGAAAAGAAAGCTCCTGGGAAACAAGTTTAATTGAAAAGGAAAAAAAACCAGTTTTTGCAGAATGGAGAATTAACAAGCAAAACAAGTTACAGACATCAGCTTCCAGACATTGGCTTCATTTCTGTATCATGTGTGGATATGCTGAAAACAAAAGTTTTATGTGCATTTATCTGAAATTGTCCAGAAGAGCACTTACATATAAAGTAATTTTTTTGTTTATAACAAAGGTTTTTTTCTTTAAATTGACAATTAGTATTAGTGACACCAAGGTGAAGGTTTGGGTTTTTTGTCTTTCTACAGAATAGAGATCTCTAGTAGCAAACTGGTACCACAGCTATGTATGTATGTTTTTTAAGAACCGTGACTACGCAATCCCAGTTTGCAAAGAAATTAACTGGCTATACCCAGGAGGACATTTCCTGAGAGTTCTGTTGGTAAAGAAATGCTAAATTTTCATTTTAAAGCACATGAGTATCCTTTAAACAAAATGTATGTCATCTGCAAACATCACGACATTCCTGTAACTGGAGCCAGATGAGTACTTTTGGTTAAAATTACTAGGCTGGATTTTTCTTTTAACTCTGTTTAATATGTTTAAAAATAATATAGTCACCCATCTGATATTTTTGTTCTGATTATATAAGAAAAAATATTATTTGCAGTTTGAACGTGGTAAAAATGGTTTACATAATGCTTTGCTGATGGAAATTGTATCTTTTCTGTATGATGAGTATCTATTGTTGCTAAAGCTTTTTGTAACCGTGCTCTCCTTGCAATGTTTTTTAATTCCTTTTTCCTCCCATTTATCTTTGAACATAGATCAACATTTTCAAATTCTAGTCCCTGGCTACTCTGCCCCAATTTTGTCAGAAAAATATATTCTGAAATACTTATATCTCTCTCACTGATAATTCGTAAGTTAATAATAATTAATCTTAATTCATAAAATAATTTCCTCTCAGGCTGAGGAAAAAGTTTAAGAAAGAGAGAAGTGATTATCAATAGTTCTGCTGTTGTGCTATGCTGACCTCATCACATGCAGGATATGTGCAAGCAGATTTTGTACTTGTCCTTTGATGTTACAGCTTCAGCTTTATAAATATTCTATACGCTTTCTTGGGAAAAAAATGGCAGTCTGTATAACATGCTCAGTTTCAAAGCAAATGAGTTATAAATATTAGCAATTAATACTCTTCAGACATTCATTTCTAAGTAATTTGGCTTGTTGCAATTTTGTTTCTTCAGTTTTAGACTCAATTGTAGGACATCATGTAAGGCTCTGCTCTTGAATGGAGCTAGCGTTCTGCTTTAGCCTAGTTTATCATTTCTCTTCACTGCTTCTGACAGCATTTATCCATTTTTTTTTCTGCTGTGCCAGCTCTCATGTTTCTTGGAATCTGCTTGCTAAAATGACAGAAAGTTTAATTGACAAACAAAAAAGCAATGCTTTTCTGACGGTTTAACAAAGTGAGTTAGCTCAGTAAGGATTCAGCCTGAAGGAGGTTTTGCAGCTATACAGCTAGGACCTGAGTGCAAGAACCCCCAGAGCCAGCTGAAGGGAGAAGGTAGATGTTTACAGAGCTATGGGGTGGAAGGAAGGAGGGATGAGTGCAACACACATCTTTCTGACATGACTGAGCAGTCAATTCTGTGCCAAAAGCTCAGTGCTTACAGGTACTACCTGTATGGCAGCCACTGCTATGCTGAACACTGCAATTTATGTACTTGTGCTCGGTATTAAGAAGGATGGCATAGATTAGTGTAAAAAGCTTTCTGCCGTAAGCTTCATGCAGTAAATATTTATGATATGTGAAGTAAACTGGTATTTTTTAGAATAGAAATGTAGGATCATAGATATAACCACATACTTCCTAAAATGAAATGGTCTGATTTTTTGCTAGTAGCCTGAAGTAAAAATTGGCTAAATATTTTGTATTGTCTGATTGCTTCCTTCATATTTTGCTAAACAAAATGTTTTTTCCTTTTTGTGTGCCTAAGAATGCTCCTAAAGATAATGGAGCTGAGAGATAGAGATTGGTCGGAGAACGAATTTCTTGGAATTTGTTTAGTTCTGGAAATTGAACTTCTGGACTGATTGAACAATGTTTTAGTTGAAATAGGTCCTTGTACATTTTTGTGCACTTTTAAATGCAGCTGTCTTGGAGAAACATCTTATTTTAAAATAATTTTTTAATTTATTTTTTTATATTGTTTCTAAGTAGCAATTTCTTAAACTTCTCTATTTTCACTTTTAGCTAGTGTGTTTATTTGGAATGTTATTCTTTTAATTACAGATTTTCTTTTGTGTTTCTGTTTTACATATGTTTCGCTGTCAGTTGCTTTTTAACCTTTACTGAAACTTTCATTGTATTACTGCAACTAAGTAGGTGTTTTGAAAGAGACCAAAAAAAATTACTAGTAACAGTTTTTGGTTTTATATTAACTTGAATCAAGAATTACAAAATATGCCCTTGAAAAAATAGATGGAAGAAATTACAGAGTTCTAATATATAATTGGTAGTTTTACCACTCTTGTTAATTTGTGACTACAGGAAATCTTTTTGCTTTGTCAGTGCTTCATAGATCTTTCTTATTAGTTATATATTAATTTTTTTGATAATGTCTGCCAATGAGTGTTGTAGGTTACAGCAGAAAAATGCAAAGAAGAAGCATGTTTCCAAGTGGAGTAATGAGCACTTCTTGAGAGTAGATTTATTTACAAACTATTTTAAAATGAAAAAGCAGTAATACAGCAATTTTTTTCTTCAGGCCCGAAAAAAAAATGGTATTTACATTTTGTCTTGGATGATTTTCAGTATAAGAAATAACTGGAATATCCTGTGAAGTTTTCCATACATAAGAAAAACCTTTTTTAGCTGCTTAGAGGATCTGACCTTAGGAACTAAACACTAATGACCCACAGGGATAAGAAATCAAATGTCATCAACAAGGTTGGTTGTCATAGTCTCAGACCATGAAGTTCAGATTTCTAGTATCAAAATTAATTTCTCTTTGACTGTCACTTCAGTGACAAAACTATGTCAAACTGTTCTCTGATCCTTCATTCATTTTTCATGTTCCTCTCCAAGGACATAGTACCCTGAGATCAAAACTCCCATTTTAACAGACAGACTAGTTCTCTATGTTATGCCTAGATTTTAGATGAAAATTGCAGCTTATACTTAGATATCATATGCTTCAGGAATAGAAATAGATGCTGTTAAAACTTTAGATTTCAATGAGTTCTATTTAACAATGAGAAGTATTTTTTTCAGTAAAACAAAGTCACTACTATTGTTTTTTCAGTAAAACACAAGCCACTGATACTGCATTCACGGACTGATAGAATGAAAAATACACTGAGAGGTTTTACATAACCCACTGTTCTTTCTATTTCTGGGGAGCCAAAACATCTGAATATGTAGCCGTCTTATTTGGGCTGCTGATAGGACAAAGCATTAGCTACTTTCATTAAAATCTTAATCTTTGAATTTTTAGGCACTTGCACAAAACAGTGGTGTTTCTTTCTCTCATGTAAATACGAAGTTTAACAATACCTGTTCAGAGAAACAAATTTAAAATGTGTCAGTGGACCATTATCCGATGAACCTTTAATACAGGGACATTAGTTATTAGATTTTTTGGGGCTACATTCTCTAAGTGTGTAAAATCTACAAAGAATTCCAGGAAGATCTCGGCAGTTCCTCAAGTAGCACACTTTTGGACTGGAAGTTTGATCTTGACTGTATGTGCTCTTCATAATCCTCTACTCATCAGAAAAGTGGCCTCTATTACTCATAGAGAACCCCAGTGAAGATCAAAGGAGTAAACAAGCCACAAAATGCACATGCTGCCCATTTCCAGCTGTTCTTTCTCTATCTCATGAATGTGTCTCATTGAAAGGCTATTCAAAGAGCAAATAAGACCTTATCATTGCAGGAGGCATGGGATTTGTATCTTATCTCAAATGAGGATACTGCTACTTCCTTCTCAAACAAAGGAAGTTAATTCAGTGGAGGGAATTGAATTATTTCATCTGCTGTGTTGTATTCACATTGATCACTGTTTTATTTCCATTACCAGATTAAAAGCAATAGCAGAGGTACCTACTTTTGTAAGTGCCCGTCTAGCCAACAAAAAGGTTCTGAAGATCCTCACTTGAAATATGTTACAGCATTAAGCACCTGTACAGGTGCTGCTTTGACCTTTCAGTAGCAGTGAGAACATTTAAGAAAACACTGGAGCAGTAACGCCCCATGTGCGCTCTGCCAGGCTGCACAATTGTTCGTGTATGAAGATGTCTGGCTCATGAAAGACGTTTCCTGTGAACAAATTCAAAGATAGCTGAATGTAGTGTTGGTCTGGTAAAAGAATTTCAAAGGTATCAGAGGAAGCCTGAAAACACTATGTAACTGAAGAGGACTTCCTTTTTTTTCTCTTGGGTAGCCTCTTACAAAGGGTACCCCTGAAAAAGTACACAGTAGGCCTGTCTGCCCTGTAAAACTTGTGGCCACAGTTCTGGGCTCACAGAAGCATGAACAAATGCACTGTTAATGGATGCCAGACTGAACTGTGAAATCAAGTTTGCAGTTTCCAGTATGAACTTGGACACCTTTTAGGTCATGTGACCTCTTACAGACATGTAGCACCTCATGCAATAGCTTTTATCATTGTTTATTTATAGACATGGAAGAAGCAAAAATAAATCTACAGTCCAGATAAATGCATTGTAGAGAAACTGCATAGGGCTTTTTTGAGAGAGCAACACTTTCCAGAATTTTGGAAGATAGGCTTAGTATGGAGTCATGTTTTTATGATCGAATCAGCTGATACATGCTTTTCTACCTTAAGCTATTATTGTCAAATAAACTAAAATTACTTATAACTTAAAGTTAGCCTAGCAATTTTGTCTTTCCTAATTATTTAAAACATGTACAATCTATATGCTTGATTCTCAGGACATACCTGATGGCAGAAGCTGGAGGAAGCAGTTTGATTTACTATAACCAGTAAAATTTTACACAGTCGAATTAGAAACATTTTTTGACACCTTTTAAATTACTCTTCTTTAATTGTAGAAAAATCATGCAGGAAGACACATTTTCAGATTAAATATTTGAATGATAATGTAATCAGTGTCACATTTTTTATTTAACATTATCAAATACATTCGATTATGCTTTCTCCATGTAGTCAGTGAACGAGCATGAGTGTATCCAACGTTTGTGTATAGTCCTCTCCAGCTGAGACATTTTCTTGTTCATTTACAGCAGCATTGTACAGAGGATGCAACATTTCTTATTATACCAAAGTGATGAGAGTCAAGTCATAAATCTGGCTCTTTCCTAAAGACATCTCACTCATCTAGTAACCATGTTCACTTCTACAGCTTTTCCTAAAGATACTTCCATTGTATCACTGACGCAAAAAAGCCTTTCTTAACCACTCAACTATTGAAATTGGTGTTACTGAACTCAATTACTGAAATTTGTGTTAATTGAACTATTGAACTATAGTTTTTTTGCATATATTCTGTGGTAATGGAAAATAGGTTTGTCATTTTTATTCAGAACAAAAAATATAGAACAAGTTCCTTGACTGTTTGGTTTTTTAAGGGGTGTTATAAGCAACCACCACTTCCAACAGCTCCTGGGGATTCCTTCTGCTCGCCCCAGAGACCCTGGGGTCTCTCCAGCTCAGGCCAATGGATGTCGCTCTTGCTTTCCCATTTGCAGGTTCAACCAATAGTGAGGGTAAGTCTGGCTTTACACTAGTCTGGTGATTTCTATCTCCTTTTTATTATCCTGCTTAGAAAAATCGTGCAATGAAATGCAGACATGATAAACACAAAGATTGTTCATGAATTCAGTAGGTGGCATTTTCCAAAGTTTCCTGGTGTGCATTTTGACAGTCGTAGAAAAAGAGCTTGTTTCTAAGATGATGAATTGCCAAACAGTTTTTTATTCTTCTGAACTTAATAAATTCAAGTGAGGATGATAAAATTTTTCAAAAGTGTATTTTAAACGTGAGTAATTTTCAGCCTATATGTCTTCATTTTTGTAGAACCAGAGAGATTAATGGCTTTTCAGAATTTAAAGGTGTGTATGTTTGCTTTTCTTTACTTTTTTTTTTTTAGGTGTAGTAATCTGGTTGTTGGATCTGGTAATCATGGATGTTGTACTGTACAGTGTAATAAAGAACTTTTGTAAAAGCACAAAAATCTATCGATTACTAAGTGCAATAGTATGACAACCCACTGTACCTCACTTCCTCCTGATGTTAGTCAAGAATATTTCCCCACCATGATCTTTGAGGGTATAGGGATAGTTAAATTTTAGTTTCAAAGGTGTCTAGAAATATGTGATTTTCCAAATTCTGATTTTTTTCCTAATCCCTCCAATGGTTGCTAATTCCTGGTTCTGAGTCATCCATCAAAACCAACCTTGCAGTATGTCTAATTTCTTCAGTGACTCATCATAGATTTGATGAGTCACTGAAGGTGAGGAAGCTGCAACCAGCAGGTTAGAGCAGCTCCCCTCTACAATGTGAGTGAGCTTTACAGTTCAAGTATATTTTTAACTGGATTTTCAGAGAACCCTCAATACCCACATATATAATATAAAATTGAGTTATTGCAGTAGTTAAACTGACATGAATAGACTTTTTTTTTTTTTTTACTTGCAGATCATAAGTTGATTTTTTTGTTTTCCAGTGTGCTGTGGAATCCAGTGGTGAAAATATCATGGTCTCATGTTGCTTTCATCACCTTTTACAGGGTCCCAGGGGGTAGTCCATAGGACCCATGGCTGAAAACCACAAATACAGAGTTCTGAGTAAAGAAATTAGGAATCAATAAAAATGTGCTTATTTGAATTGAAATTCAGCCTTGAAATTTCATTTTGGCTTTCTTAAACTTAAATCTCACTTTTTATGTACATAGTTTGATTGATGTATTATTCTAAACTTCATATTGTCACTTTTTGTTAATTAATTGGACTTCCACTGTATTATGAGTGTTTTCTAGTCAGTGTGACAAAGTATTCCCCCCTGAGAAAGCTCAGATACCTAACTACAGTTTCCTGTTTTATTCTCAAACTGAGGAATCTGTAGAGGTTTGTAGAGGAAATACTCATTTTCCTATTACTTCTATGTCTTTGAAAATAAAAATATTTTGTGGAAGGAAAATAGACATCAGGGAACTGGTTCTCCTATAAATCTCTTGATTGTATTATTGGACAGTTGATTTGTACCTCTGAATAATATGAATCCTGTCCGTTAAAAATTGAAAGGGAATGAATGGAATGCAATACTCCAGAAGACTTTGTAGTTTGCCATTTATTTGAAGATATGGTGATCAACTTCTTTATTCGCTTCTGAAAGAACTAAAAGCCTAGCTTTGCTGTTTAAACTCAATTTTGAAAAATTTGGAGAACAAAAATTAGTAGAACACCTGCATTTTGTATTTGCACTTAGCAAAAGCAAGCTGTATGATGTGAAAAACTCGACCAAAACTTAGTTCCTCCATTTGAGCTGTGGATTGTTGTAAGAAGAGCTGTTTTAAAGTTGAGCTCTGTTGCTTGATTTTTTAGAGTCTGAGTGATTAATTAACTATACTGTCATTCATTCAAATGTTTTATCTTTCTTTTCTTCTAGCCAAAATCTTTAAGTGATTTTGAAGAGATGACTGAAGTATCAGGCTTCAGCAGGAACACGTGTTTGTGGTAGTAGCAGGACTGGCAACAAATACTGGTGTTAGATCTTAGCACCTGTAGGTAGATATTAAGGTGCTTTAGAAAGAACAGTTAAGTCTGTAAACAGGCTGTATCTTACAAATAGGAGTACTGGCACTGTAGTACCCTGTATAGTTTTCTTGGTGACTGTGGAGAGAGGTTTTCTTCCCTTCCATCCTGTACGTTCCTTCACAGTTAAGAAGACTGTTTGCATTTTTGGGTTAATCTTCAGAAGTGCTAACTGAAGCCTGTGGAAAAACTTTCTCTGGACCGGAAAAAGAATTGGTATGTCTGAGGTTGTATGTGTTAGGCTACCAGTAGTGTCATAAGTGACCTTGTTGTTATCCTAAAAATTTGATTGATTCTGATTCTTTTCTAGGCTCTGAAGCTTAAAGCAAAATGAACAGAGGTATTTTACAAATGTTAATTAAAAAAAAATTGTGCTGATCAAAAGCAGAAGAGGTATAAAATCCTGATTGTGTGTTTAGAGAAAAGGTCATTAATTTTTCATCTGTGGGAAAACAAATGGACAAGAGCAGTATCTTCATGAAAGTCCTTTTTCCTCTTATGCTGTGAACACAATTATTTTTCCTTTTTACATATATATCATTGAAATTTGTAGTTGTTAAATATCTTTTACCTACTCTAAGCACATTTTCATTGTCTGCTAATCCTTGCTCTCAGATTGTTAACTGAGCAAAATGAATGTGCCCAATAAGGCAAGGCTGACTGAAAGTATTAAAAAACAAGCATTTTGAAACTTCTGTATACAAAAAAATGTAGTAACCTTTTGTTTTGAAATACACATTCAGAATTAAATTCAGCACTGAGAATAATATGTGATAAATGTCATGCATATTTCTGTGCACAGTGAAATAGCAATGCAATTTGAAAAGACAGAGCAGAGAGTAAAGAGTACGTTCTGTATGGTTCACAGATCAATTCCTGCTAAAGTAAAAAAATTCGTTGATTAGCACCTTCTTATTATGTTCCAAGTAGACTAAAGGAACTTAAAGTACCACAGTCATTATAAGAAATCTGGAAGAATTGATTTAAACAAGGTTAAAAGATAGAAGAAATCCCATAAACAGGGCTAGAACAAGCAGAGTGGTAGATGATTGAATAGGCAGGGGAGGCCTTAGCATGACGTTAAAATATATCATGATATAAAGTTCTTGGGCCCAAAGTTGTGCAAGCCACTTTTTTGTCCTAACTCTATAGAACTAGATCATAGGAAAAAACTTACAAATAAACAACAACAGAAAGCAAATATGTCTAGTGAATAGTTGTGATACAGGGGATTTTTCAATTCAGTCTTGATATTACCCAATATGTCACAGTCTCCAATACCTTAAAACTTGAATTTTGATATTGCTATGATGCTATTTAATAATATGTCAACACTGCGATGGAAAATAGTCTCCAAATGAATATTTCAAAATGAACATTAAAGTGCACGTTTTGATTTTCTGCTCTTTGTATACAGAAGAGAATTAAATAAAAATCAGTACTTTTGCCTTTTTCAGACCTGTGAAACACTGTGTATCAGTGGTAATACATAGCCCAGATGGTATTTGTCATCCAGAATACTGTAATTCTCTGTTCTGTATCAACAATTACTGTTTCTTAATTTGTGGGAGAGCTGAAGGTCTTGTCACTACCATACAAGGAGAACTTGCATAGGAAGGCTTCAGATTTTGTTGCTAAGGGGCATTGTAAGCTCTAGAATGTGGAATGTTCAGCACAAAGGCACAAGAGTCGAGGTTAGCATGAGGAGTACTGGTGTTTTCACTTGAGCTAACCCAGTCTTTATTTACTTAGGATAAATTTGTTAGAAAAACCAAGGTATCTGCTACAAAAGATGAGCAGAAGCTTATATGTGGCTACAATTTCATTTAACATGACACAAAGAATTGTAGATAGTAAGTAATTATTTTTCTTCTTTTCACTTTACAGAAGAACTCTTAATTTCTTTTAATACAGGTTTTGAAACTTTGCATTGACCATTCTTCTGTAGCAATGGGAAAACCCTGCTGTAGATAATAATAACCTTTTAAAAAGCACACTTTCATACATTTGGATCAAGAATGTAGTGGCTTTCTAAGCCTTTCTAAGCTTATTTCTAAGCCAGAATACTAAGGCAAATCTCGTATTCTGTTTGCTTGTGTTTTTCACCACAAGCAAATGTTTACCAATGTGCTGTTAATTTTAATGTTCTGAATTCTCTTTGATAAGTCAATCCACTGCTATCTTTGGAGAGTTATGAGTAACTTGCACACACAAAGAAATGTTTTCCAACACTTGCATTCTTACAGAACTACAGCTTTACTGGTTTTACTATTTGCTAATTGTAATCCTTGTAATTTTATCAACATAAAATTATGTTAAATTATTATTATGAGAAAATCCTCCTGTCTTGTTTTCTGAAGCTACTTCTCCTTTCATTAAACAAAAAAATCTTACAAGCTCATTCTAGTACTATGACTTGTGATATCTTGCAGAAACCCTCATAAATTCAAGAAAGCCAAGCCTCATACTCACTATATCAAACTGCTTGAATATTTTTAGGCCTGCGCATTTGTGTATAATTTATGAATACATTTGAAAGATAGTCGCACAGACAGAGCATAATGTACCACTTACATGAATAGTGAATTGTGCTTTAGGGAAGAATGGTACTAATACGGATGTGACAATATTAAAAATAGTCAGAACAGCATCATAAAGAATATTTATTAATTATATATTCTTTGCTGTAAATGTTCTGTCAAATAAAGAGTAAGGAATGAAACTAGCACTAAGAAAAATCTAGAATTTTCTTTTGTGTGAAATTCTGGTAATGCAAAGGGTGTCAAATAGTGTGTATACTTACCATTCAAAATTAAGACTTCAAATGCTTAAAATGCAAGCTTGAGTAGTTAGCTGTCAAAACTATTGTAAACTTCTATGATTTGTCTGCTATAAAATTTGGAGGGAAGAGGGATAGAGAAAGGGGAGGTTTCCAGTGTTTGTGTGGCATGTGAAGACTATAGATGTGAGACTTTTCTCTAATTGTGTCAATTAGTGGTTATTATTGCAATTAAAAACTAGAAAATTGGTGAAAATCAAGTATTTATTAAGTTTGTTCATCTGTTTGCTCTGAGATTACTGTTGTGGGAGTTTTGAGGTTCTTTTTTTAAAAATAGGTTTTTTTGTGGGTGGAAGTACAACGTGGAATAAAGGGGACTTATTTTATATATTCCTGCATTTTCTGGACCAGTAAGCTATGGAATGAATTTTGAAGTTTTTGGACCAAATATTCTGACAGCCTACTCACAGAAAACAATAGTAATCCCAGTGTAAATTTCTGCAATGCAACTACTCTTAGATACCTAAGAACAGTTTATATCTAACTGCATGACAGTTAGATATGAAGTTCTCCTAGATGGAAAAGTGCAAGAATAAATCTGGTCTAATGAATAGAGTGATGTTCTCACCTTGGAGATGTGATACAGCAATATATTTGCATGCACTGTTTACACAGGAGGTATAATGAACAGTAATCCTGGTAAAGAATCCTGTTTTCTTAAACAGGACAAGGTGAAGAACCTAGGCCAGTGAGTGCCATTCTGCAACTTAGCAAAATTAACATGCAGTTTCTGTTGTTCTTTCTTGTAGCTAGCATGACATGAAGTATCTAAACAACAGTGGTAGTTTTATTGTGTTTTTAAAACAGACATATTTTACTTAAATTTTAATTAGGAAGAGCTTTCGGGTTTCTAAGAGAATTGATAGTCATCTACCAAAAAAAGCTGTAGCTTAGTGGGGTAGAGCACTATACCAAGTTTAGGCCAGCAACTGAGTTTTGGATCTGAGCTTTCTAATAACCAGTAATCTAGTTAGCATTTGGCAAAGTTTGAATTATGTTTTGCTTTTATATAGTAGGACGACTGTTATATTTGGATTTGGAAACACTGTAAAAATTGGTGTTTGTGTGTAATTTAGAAAAAAATTAAAGCCTCCCTAATAAATGGCAAAAGTTTTCTCATTCATTATGGGACATATATTTTTAGCTACTCAAAATATCAAACCTTAGAAGGATAGGATTATGAATTACTTGCAAGCTGTACAGTCTAAAGTATGAATGAAGATTACTGTTTCAGCTTTAATCTCACTTCTGTATAAAACAAAACTGTTCACCCAAGCTCTCGTTTTGCCTTCAAAAGTTCTGTGAGCTTAGACGTACCATCTGGCACAAGGTCTCAAGGCAGTATTTTTGCTTACTAGAATGCATAGGAGTGCATCCCTCTTCCTTCTTCCTCATCCTCCAATTCACACTCTCTGTGGCTGCCACACAGTGGTTCCTGTCCATAGGCAGGGCAAACCAGGGATCTTTTGGGATGACTGGCTTTCATTCTGACTGAATGTTGTTCCTCTTGGATTCTTTTCTTTTCCTGATTTCTCTCCTCACAAGCCAGGATATGAGTGCCTTGTGCCAGCAAATGCAAATGGATTCCTCTTTTGAATTCTGCAGTTTGGTGTTGTGCAAATCTTTCTTTGTGGGTGGGAACCTTGCTATTTCTTCTTTTCTTCAAGTGTTGAATTTCAGCTTTGCTTCCTGCTATGGACATGTGCTGTACTGACATTAGTTGCTTATATATGGTTGAAGAAAACGGTGTCTTCACAAAGGGCCAGATCATTACGTTCTCTTAAGCTGCCAGTCTGTGGGGATCAAGAACTCTTCTGTTAAGCTACTTTTTCCTCTGTTGGATCCAGGCTTATCAAAATATATGAGTTCTCTCTCCTTTACCCAAAGGATTTTTCTGTCCTTACCCCTAGGGAGAATCACAAATTTCGTTGGTCTTCTGTATTTATGCAGTAATTAAACTGCTTTTTATTAGTAAGTTATGAAGCAATGTTTTTCTGTCAGTCTTCTTCTTGAATGATACTGCTTAAAAAACAGTATGCTCTGTGGATTTATGTACTTTGTCTAATCTTGCAAGCTGGCTGCAGTGACATTTGAAAATCACTAAGTATGTTATAAATTAATGGCCTGAAAAAAATGACACTAGAAAATGTCATAAAGCATCAGGAAAAATGTAAATATTTAAGGTGACTAGCTTAAACTTAATGAAAAGTTTAAGCTTAACCTATGGGGAAATCAGTAACTTTAACCTTAAATATAATTTTATTGTTTATTCAGTAAAAAAGTAAATAATGGAGGAGATGGGATTGGTACTTATGAATAACCAGGCTACTGTAGTTGAGTGAAATCTTAAATACACTTTCTTGTTTAATGCATTTTGTTTTCATTTTTTACATTTTTGCAGCATTCTAAGAGCTATAATAATTAAGTAATTAATAAAAATTACAAATGAAAAATAGTGATACATTTAAGAAAATGTGAAAAAATAGAAAACACAAATGTGCGCTGACTTGAAAGAACACTTAGCTACAGATTAAAAATAAATTAGTGAATTATGTACATTTCCTCCTTATTTTTTCCTGCAGAAAGATGGCCAATTAAGAGAAGGGTAGAGCTCTACAAGTAAAAAAGCTGCAACTATTTGCTTTAATTTAGGATTAGTTCTACTGAATTAGACCCAAGGTCCATCTGGAGACACCTGAACTAAGGCACCTGAATGCTGTGTATTATCTGCAACATTCTCAAATACTGTCTTGACCTGCAACAGTTCATGTCTGAGGGACTTGCTGAGCCTGAGGTGCAAACTTTGTGTTTAGAAATAGTTATCCTGTATCCCTCCTTGCACGTTGTGCTGTCTGCACCATCTGGTGGCATGGAGTCCCACAACCCAGCTTCAAGTTATAAAGATTAACCACTTGTTATTTGTTTTGAGTCTGTTACCTGCTGGGTTCTTTTGCTGCCTCTAGGTCTTCTGTGACAAGAGACAATGAGCAATTAGTCCCCGTCTGCCCTTTTCATGCCTTTCACGTTTTTAGATCTCTGTCATGTTCCGTTGGTTCCCCTCATTTGGCTTAAGTTACTGACTTGCTTCTCATACAGAATCTGTTCTCTGCCTTGTCTAATGTTGTTACATTTTTTGAGACTGAGCTTGCGAAACCAAGACTCTGCACAGTATTCACGGTAATACATGGTAGTTGTGTAATGATGTTCTCTGTTGTTCACTCGTGCCTCTTTAAGAATTCCGAACTGTTTGCTCTTTTGTGCACTGTGTAGCACTGAGGTTCTCATTCTGAATGGTGTTGGTCAGCTCTAAACTTTCTTTGATAATTGTTGCATTTTGCATTTTTGGGCTTTGGGTATTGGGCTTCATTTGCGATTTTAAAATTTACTTTCTCAGTCTTAAAGAGTTCTTACTTCGTTCTTCACAGCCTGTCTTCATCTGCACTAACACAAAAAGCTTGGTATCATCAGCAAACTTTGTTAATTCATTTTTCTTTTCTTTTTTCTCTTCTGTTTTAATTGAGGGAAGAGATTAAACAGACGCAACCCCAGAGAATTGCACTGGTTGTTTCTTTTAATGTGAAAATTGACAATTTACTATTTTCTTCCTACTTTAAGGCAATTATTTATTCATACAAAGCCCCCTCTTTGCTGCTCTGAAGTCTTGGGTGGGAAAGGGAGTGGGATGTCAGCTTTCGGAAATTCATGTGAATTATATGAAATAGATCCTGCTTATGTGCATGATATTTTGCTTCTTTCAAAAAATTGTCCTGTATCATGCAGCAGAACTTCACATGCCATGTTATTCTTCCCCAAAATACTATGTTTATCCATATAGTAATTTAATTTCTCATAGTTTCTACTTAATTTGTCCATCAAACACATTGAGCTGGTATTGCATTATCTTCCCCACTTTCCCTTTCACCGTTTCCAGTATTTTTGTGCTGTCATTTAGCTCTTTTAAGCTTTAAAGGCTTAAAGCATTTCAGTTCTTTCTGTCTTGCTTCCTAGTCACCTGGTATTCATGCAGAAGCAAGTGTAACTGTTTTCCTGAACCTCTTTCAGTATAATGTTATTTGTTTGGTTTTCCTGACTCCTTGTTAACCTATGTTTTAGCTTTTAATAAAAAGAGGGGTTTTTGTGGGGATTTGTGTGTGTGGGTGTTTGGTATTTTTTCTTTTGGAACTGTTGTGTTTTTTGGCATTTGTTGACTTCACCCTGTTCCTTATTTGAAAAATTGGTATCTGTCCCTGATTTCAATAGGTGGCAGTTCCTCTATGTGTTAAATTAGTTCTGTTCTTCCTGAACAGACACTTTGTGTTCCAGAACCAGCCCTAGTTTCTAAAGAGCCTTCCTTCTCACTCTTTTTTCTTTGATGCATTTTAAATTTTGAAAATATCGTTTAGCCTTGATCAGATGACACTGCTATTTGGTCAGATTCACATGTTTTTATTTTAGAATGTGACTACTAGTACTGCGTAGTTGTACCAAGGAATTAATTTAGTATATTGTTTTTTTGAAATCTGGTAACAAGTATCCTTTATAGTTGGCAGTGCAGGCTACAAATATCCTTAATATCAGTATCCTGTGAAGACAGGGTGAAAGATTTGGGGATTTTCAGTCTGGGGAAGAGAAGGGTTTGGGGAAACCTTATAACACCTTCCAGTACCTAAAGAGGGCTAAAAGAGAGATTATTGTTTAAAAAGTGGATTTAGAGTGTTATATTTGTGCTTGCAGTACTTCTTCAGAGTCATGACAATCTTAGAAGGATTATGTTACATTCTTTGTTATTCTCCCCTCCAGCGTGAAATTTCATCTCGAAGACTACAGAGTATTTTTCCTCTGTCTTCAGTAATGTTTTATGTGATTGAGAGAGTTTTAAATTAACAAAGCGATTCCACTGATACAATTTTTCCTACTGAAAACTGTTTTTCTTAATTTTTTTTATACTTTGTGGACTTAAAATTTCACAAATTTGATAGTATTTATTATAGATTACAAGTAGGATGTGTTTGATTCTGCTATCCAATGAATAATGATATGATATATGAAAAGATAATTGATATATGATATATGAAAAGATAATTGGGTAATGACATTGTGAAAGATACATTCTACTTAAAGAAATTGATTTAGCTTTATGATATATTCAAGTGGTAGGAAAGCATGGTGTTTTAAGTCTGTTCTTTTCATAGCAATTTTACATTTTAAACAATAAAGAAAATTAAGGCTTTTTATGACTGTTACCAAAGACTGTGTGAGGTTTATTTGACTACATTATTTTCAGCTACTCTGTATTTGAAGTCCAAGTGATACTTATAGGTAATATAAAAATTATTCACATGAAGAAGAGTATTTTTTTATGTTGGAAGGAACTCATAGTTATTGCAAGACATTTGATTGCTATTCATGACATAAAAGGAGGTTATTTTAAGGGTAAAGGAATTTGTGAAAAGATAATTGGTTAGACCAACATTCTCATTAACCTAATTTGCATTAAATATGCTACTGTGAATTGTAGTTATGCTTTTCCATTTGAAAGGCATGCTTTGTTAACTTTTTTAAAGAGCCTAATTAAACTACATTTTAAGTCATACCCTTTAATTCAGCAATACAATATCAAACTGAGGATCCATGATTATCAACTTTGTGAGTATGGAGAATCATAAACCACTTCTTGATCCCAGTGGATTTTCCTGATGAAGTAGGTTGATTTAGCTAGTTTACATCTGATCATTCTTGGATACTGAAAGCATTTTACTAATCCTTTAGTTTAATTTTACTCCTTTATAAGAGTAGAGAAAACTATTTTCTCTGCAATGCAGCATGAGCAATAACTAGAGCGGTCTTGGGGCTATTGGAAGAAAGTACTTATGCCTTTGTTCAAGTAGTAGGAAGACTTTGAGGACCATTTTCTAGAATTGTTTTTCAGTAGGACTTCTTTGCATATGTAACTAAATAGAACCTTTAAAATATGAGCTGTTAAAACATTAGTTTGCAGGTTTCAAATTCATTTTAAAATCAGGAGACTGTATTTCTTCAGTTTTCAACATTAGTTATTATGTCTTAGCAGTATTCTAGGTATTTTGAAACATGGGTTTATTTCCTCTTGTGCTGTGTGCAATGAAGAGGGAGGTGCCTTTGTCATCAGTAAGACAAATATGTGTTCTCCAGTTAAGTATTTGCATCTGCAGATAGATGAATAAAGACATAGACTCTTATTTTTCCCCCACTGCTGAGTATACCTAACCATCATGGAACCTGGTGTTTGTATTGTATGAACAGAACATTTGTAAAATTAGCCACCTTATTAGATATCTAATTGTTAATTTCAGTGCTTAATTGTAATTATTTGCACTTGTACTGTTTGACAAGGGCTGTTTTCAAAATAATTATCTCTGGAGACACTGAATGTAAACCAAAGCATAGCTGTCAGGCAAGGTTTTACATCAGCATGGTAATGCTGAGCCATGTTGGATAAAGCTAATGAAAACAGAGAAATGCATATTCAAGCTGGACGTGGGAGTCTGGTATTTAAGACATGGTCTTAAATATCTATACAAACATTCAGCTGAGAAGATAACTTTCTTGCTGTTATGGTTCTGAAAATTACAATGGAGGACATGCCAGGTACACAGTGTTACTAGTATAGAAGTGCATTTGCATACCCAATGACCATACACGAAATGCAATGAAGTAGAAATTCACTTTAAATATTAAAAAAAAAAATTAAAATCCACAGCCAATAAATTTTAAATTCCATCTGAAAGATGGTTAGGTGTCTCTTTGCTTATTATTTGGCAAAGAGATATGCTGATTACTATGCCATTTTGCTGCTTATTCATTTTGTTTGCAAAACAGAAGCCATCTGATGCTTGCACTATTGAGTAAAATTGCTGACAGGTTGCACTCTTACATTTTGGGACAGGCAGACAATGGAAAATAAGCCAATTTTGGAAAAGCAAATTACATGTTCAGACTTTGTCTGTGGGATTAAGGACATGATTCAGGAATTGTCAAAGGTATGAATGGCAGTTAGGATGTTGAGAGCCAAATGGAAGCTAGATGCTCAATTGTTGGTAAAGCCATTGGAAACTTCCTCTAGGCCATTCATTCTCTCTTAGAGGTTAGGAAATATTGAGCTGTTGCTTCTCAGCCAACTGCTGTAATAAATCACAGTGGTTTACAGGTGATCACAGAACAGGTCAGGTTGGAAGGGACCACACTGAGCCATCTGGTCCAACCTGCCTGCTCAAGCAGTGTCATCCTAGAGTACATGGATTGCATCCAGATGGTTCTTGAATGTCTCCAGTGAGGGAGACTCTGGGCAATCTGTTCCAGTTCTCAGTCACTCTCACAAGAAAGTTCTTCCTCATGCTTTGGTGTAACTTCAGTCTCTGCCCATTGCGTCTTGTCCTATTGCTCAGCACGACCAAGAAGAGCCTCTTGGCCCCCTCCCTTCAGATACTTACAGACATTGATGAGGTCCCCTCTCACTTGTCTCTTCTCGAGATTGAACAGGCCCAACTCCCTCAGTCTTTTGTCGAAAAAGATTCTCCAGGCCCTTGACCAACTCAGTAGCTCTGAAATTCTCAGGATCAACTTTCATCTCCTTCACGTAATAATGAAACTTTTTTTTTTCTAATAGAACTCCTGAAACAGTTATTTGTCTTTAAATTGCAGTCTAAGAAGCAACATCTTTGCTTTCTCTTATTCTAGACCTTTGGCCATCATCTCGCAACCCTAATCTTTCATGTTTCCTCTGTCACAGACTTTACTGATTTTTTTGAGTTACTGGAATTCTTGTATGTTTTCTTCAATAAATAAATTTGCAACACAGCATGGTACTGCAGTAAAAATATCACATTTCAAGCAAAATAATAATCCAACGTCCCTTATAGTAAGTGAAAGTTTCTGCTGGCTTCTGCTGGCTGAAGGAATGTGGTAGGTTAGAAGATCCTGTAATTAAGGTTATGTATGTAACTTAATTAGTCCTATTTAAGGGTTTCTTTTAATTCAGTCCTTTTTGCGTATTAATTGGAATTTGGGGTTTGATGCCTTTTTTTGATGATGTGCTGGAGGAGGGAATAGTTCAAGAAAGAAAGAATATAGCTACTAGACAACAGGAAGTCTTTATTTGGCTTGTACACTGTGATTTCTTAAAATACTTACAATGCATTTTTAGAAGTATTTGCATGTTGTTAAGAGAAAGTCTATCTACAGAACTTTCAAAGCTGTTCAGAAGAAATGCACTCTGTGAATACTGTGTGTATTCCTACTATGTTGTCCAAATTGGACTTCTGAATGAAAATCTTGAACGTTGAATGGCACCTAACACCTCATCATTAAGTTTTGTATTTGTTGCCCCTTTTAAGTACTGTTTTGGAAATAAGTGATTAAAAGTTCTATAGAAGTTTGGCATAAATAAGTTTAATATTGTGAATACAAGCAGCATTAATATTAAATGAAAATTTGTTGAAGAGGTGAGATTTATTTATTGATTTCTTTAGGGTTGGGAACTTAAGAGAAAACTTACTTTTTAAAAAAATATATATTTTTTATTTCTTTTGTTTAGGAGATTCCTTTGCACAGTTTCGATTTGCAGATGAGAAAGAATGGGATAAAGAAATCATATGCCATAAGCAGGTAACAGAATTATCATTCAAATGATTTTATATAGATAATCACTTGGGACAGAATATCTAGGCAGTTGTGTTTTCAGCAACAAATTGTTAATACAGTAATAGTACTCTTTATTCTGTATGTTTTTATCAACTTCTCTCTGATGCTGGAGGCTCTTGGGCCTTGTCCTTTTTTTTTTCTACTGAAGACTAATCAAAGCAGCAGGCTAGGTTTCTAAGTAATGTTGTGCGGAAAGAACAAGAAATCCCTCCAGTGAAGAGAAAATTAGGGATTGTCTCTTTGCTTTACTAATATAGGAAGTCAGCCTTCCTTTTTTAGCTGTATTCAAGACTAAAGTGTTTAATAAAATGCCTGTAACAAAACCTGTAGGAGTATATTCATATATTGGACTATGAAGCATACTCTAGTACCTTCAAATCAACAGTTAATATCCTCTGGTTGAAACTTCATGCCCTAAATAGTTAGGGCACCAGCTAGATTATTTGTATGTGAATTTGTTATGCTTGAATGAAAAGGAGCACAGCAAAAGAAGTCTCCTGTTTTCTCTATCAGAATACCTTAAAGTGTCTTAATCTCTGCGGCTGTCTCCCTTGTGCAAGTCATCTAAATTTTTGCAAAATATTTGCTTTTGTCTTCCAGGCTTTTCTTAAAATTGCTGTGAAACTCTGCTTGAGTGTTTCTTGTAAAATCCACATGTACTCAAAATGTAAAGATCTGCTATTTATTTTCTAAAATATTACAATAATTATTCTCTGGGAAGTGAGATTTAAAGATGCTTTACAGTTGCAAAGTCAAATTAAAACAAAAAAAAATAAACCCAAATGCAGCATTTGTTTAAACCACCACCTGTTTTTTTCAGTGGAGCACAGTCTTTCAGTGACTATTTTTTTAATCAATTCTTCCACTCCTAGTGTGCAGGATGTTGTCAGTATCCCAAACATTCATTTCTTCATAATTTCCTCAGAGTCTTGTCATTACAGCATTCAGGTGATTTGAACTCATGAATTAATTCCTGGATGGCTAAAGCCATTGTGAGTAGAATAAAGTTGCACGTTGTCACCATTACCCTTCCTTTGATTTTGGATTTTAATCCAGATGCCTGCCCTAGATAGTTTCATAGCATTATCTAATTTGTCACATTGTGTCTGGTCTTCAGCATGGTATCTCCTTTTTGTTTCTGATCCATCTTTCTTTTCCCTGAATGCCAGATCGAAGTATAATTTTCATCCTAGATACCATTTGCCAAATTTCTGGCCTTTGCCTCTTTGCTCACCTGTTTCTAGTTCTTTGCCCATCTACACATTATGTACAGGATTAGAGAATTTTAAACGGAAGTGAATTGAGTATAAGGAAACAGAATAAAGCAGAAAAGACATAAAAATAGTTGCAGGGTGCCTAGATATTTCTCGTTCCTTATATTTTGTAGAAAGTAATGGCAAAGCATCAGTTTCAAATGTGGCATGGAAATGTCACAGTGACGTCAACAATAAAAAAAATCAGTTTATTAAGAATATGGTCTTTCATTGTTACAAAAAGTAAATTTGTATTTGCTCCATCACATAAATAAAATGCAATTAAAATGATAAAATGCAATAAAAATGTTTCATAACATGGTCTGCAATTGAAAAAGCAAACAAGTATTAGTTATTTGGAATTTCAGTAAAAAATGGCAATTGCAGCAACAAAGTATGCCTCTACTTTTTTTTAACTAATAACTCTATGGGCCATGAAGTGTTCATAATTCATTAAATACTGCTTTGATCACTTTGCTTTTTATTACAACACCATTTTTAGTGAAATCTCTACTTAGATATCAAATTCCTTCTTCTGTTATGTTATCTCCCCAAATTCCTCTTTCCCTTTGTCCTCAGCCTTTTCTCCTCTTCCCTATCTCCACTTTTTTTACCTTCATTTGCAGTGTTCATTCATGTTAATATTTTGCAAATATATATAGCTCTTCCAAAATGCCCTTAAATATTATTCAATGATACTTTTTAGTATTTTTTATGTTACCAGATTCATACAATTTCCTTGTATTTTGCAGCTGTGCAGAAGCTATATTTGATCCTCAATATCTGTTAAAATAACTGGATTTTCTGAAGATCTTGTTCATTGCTGAGTAACAAGAATTATTTGTTGAAGGCTTTGTGAGGTTACTTGCACCAGTGGATCGTCTTTGATGATGATCACTAATGCATTGTAAAATAAAGTTCTTAGTATAGAAGAAAAGTTATAAGCATCAGATATTTGTTTGGTCCTTTTATTCTCGTTACTGGATGCCAGAACCTGAATTTGGATACAAGAAGCTGTTAAATCAACTGCATTGTTTCTTTTTAAAATTCGTTTTAATTTTGTAAATATATTGTCAGAACAAACTATGTCTTTGATGCTGATTCTTGCTATGTGTGCAGGTGTTAAAAGCCATCCTGTTGACTGGCTTTTGGAAGCAGTGGGAATTTCTTTGGCAAATCTCTTTTCATATGGCACAAAACTCTCCTGATTTATGAATATTTGGACTTCTAAATGTCTGTGCCAGTCTACATCATATTGAGAGGGACAAATTTTTGTCCCTTTAAGTGAGATTTGGAAACAACTTCTCTACTTCCATGAAAATGAGAATATAGACTGAACTTAAGCATTTTTTGACAGATTTTAAAATACATGATGGATATCAAATTGTCTTTTTCATCTGTGGTGAACGTGCTCAAAATGTTGTGCTGTACTCTGAGCTTGAAATCTTTTTTAAAACTACTGAAGTCTGGGTTGTTCTGTAGAAACCACAAATATTGCTGGTCCATGTTATGTAAATTTATTTTTAAGAAAGGGTCAAGAGAAAAGGAAACTTCAATACCTGTTGAAGTAACAAGTTGTCATTTAGCAGCAGTAGCATATCTTTCATGAGTGTCATTTTAGAAGCGTTTGCAACTATATACTTGTTGCTTTTGTAAGCATCAAAACATTTTAAAAGATGGGGAAGTATAAAAAGGCCCCTGTTTCAGCATTAAAAACAATTTAGCTATGCAGGAGCTACGTGGGGTGATTGCTTAAGAAATAGTAGCAAGTCAGGAAAGAATGGCTTTTCACACTGCATGAAAGATTCACAGTTTAAAACATATTTCAGTTGGAAAAGCTTCTTATGACCATGTCAATTTCTGAACTATTTCCTACTTTGGAGTTTCAAGGTATTGTCTAAGAAGCATTCCATTTATACCTTGTTTTCTTAACTTTAAGTGATTATTTTTGTTGTAGGTGTTTATATTATTATTTAGTCAAACTGCTTCATAAAAGTGTATTTTAAACCATTAATTTGTGTATTTCATTAGACTACTTGAATGTGGAACAAGGGAATGTAATAGATTAGAATTATTAGGGTTTTTTGGTGGATTTTTTTGTGTTTGGTTGGCTGTTTTTTTTTCACAAGTGTTAAATTGTATTTCAGTTCTCTGCACTTTCTGTTGACTGCCAGTCTTTGGTCCAGGCCCTTCAGGAATTGCCTCTACATCTGAGGCTGAATGTAGCTGCTGACCTTGTGCAGGTAATTCTGTGATATATCACAAGAAAATGCAAAATATTTTAAGAGAAATGATGTATGCAAGAATGATTAGTCTTCAAACATAAGCAGAATGAATTATATCAGTAAATACATTCCTTTAAACTGCCATGTCAAGTGACATGTAATGCAGGATACCCCTCTATTAACAGATTTTGTGTGCTTATTTAGCTTTAAACAAGATGCTTGGATGTGGAGCATATTAGATTTGAAACCAGGTATCAGAGTGTTTGACATGGAATAACTACACTGTTTTTGTGTTTGCTTCTCTTTTTAGCAGCTGTTAAAAGCTTGCACCAAAATTTTGTAAGAGTTTCCACATTCTTTCCTGCTAATTATTTTAATTGTGATTTAATCTTCTACATAGCTAATATCAACATACATGTTTTTTCCATTAATCCATCTGAATTGGTAGAACTGTCAATTGTACAGGTGAAGAAAATGTCATTTATGCTCCAATGGTGAGGGGAAGGAGGTAGCAACAATGTTAGTAAGGCATTCCTTCAGACTGTGAAAAAGAAAATATTAATGTAAGGGCAAGAGAACCAGTGAGACTTAAAAATAAAACAAAATTCTTATAAGGATCCATCTGTTCAAGCAAGGAGAAACATGACCCTTACAGAAGAATTAAGACTAGCCCTGAGGAGAATGACTTAGGAGTGTTTGTGAAAGTAAAGCTCAACATGACTCGGCACTGTGCACCGCGGTTCAAAGGAAGCCTGACCAGCAGGCTGAGGGAGGTGATCCTTGCTCTCTGCTCTGCCCTTCTGAGATCCCACCTGGAGTGCTGTGTCCAGCTCTGGGGTCCCCAGCAAAAGAGAGATGTGGACCTGTTGGAGTGAGTCCACAGGAGGGCCACAAAGTTGATCAGAAGGCTCGGGCACCTCTCCTCCAGGGAGACCCTTACAGCACCTTCCAGTATGTTAAGCAGGCCTACAGAGCAGAGCTGGAGAGGTACTTTTCACAAGGGCATGTATGGATGTGACAAAGGAAATGGCTTTAAGCTGGAGGGGGCTAAATTTAGACTAGTTTTTAGGAAGAAGTTCTTTACTGGAAGAGTGGTGAGGCACTGGAACAGCTTTCCTAGAAAAGCTATAAACTCCCCATTCCTGGAAGTGTTCAAGGCAACGCTGGATAGGGCTTTGAGCAATCTGATCGGGTGGAAGGTTCCCTGCCCATGGCAGACGGTTTGGAACTAGGTGATCTTTAAGGTCCCTTCCAAACAAAACTATTCTATGATTCTGTCAGTATCTGTTTTAGCATTCAATCTCATATTCTGTAATAAGGGATAAAAGGAGCTTGTATTTTGCATTTGTTTTTGTAAAGCTATCAAGATAACTTTAGTTTACTTCTGAATTTGATTCTGCTTAAGTTCACTGTGCTAAGTGATCAAGTATAGCAGGTATGAATTATAATCCAAATTAGACAGTAATAATAGATAATCATTATAAAGACTCAAGTCCTTTCTTGTACTCTTAGGCATCAACACCTCTAGAGATCCCACAGATGAAATCTAAAATTTTTGAAGATGGCAAGAAGAGAGAGCAGCTGTTCCGACAGTCTCTGGCTCAAAGCGAAACCATGTTGGTTTCCCATCCTGTTGGTAATTCTTTTGCTCCTTCAGAACCTGGAAGTAAAAATGGTTCTAGAGCAAAGGCAAAAGAATCACTTCAGAGAGTCCATCCACTATCAAATCAAGACACTGATCATTTGGATGAAGAACTAGATCTTCTCCTGAATCTAGAGGCTCCTATTAATACGGAAAGTAGACCTGTGTCAGGTGCATTATCCTGCAGCATATCAACTGAGAAAGATTTGAAAATAGATTGTAAGGAAAATGGTAAGTTTCTTCCCAGCATGCCCTTATTTAATTTCCATTGCCCTCTATTTTGGTGATGTTTTTGAATTCTTGATTATCCAGTCAATAGTACTGCTGTTGATCATCATCTCTGTCATACTACATTTCATTTCTCTGTGTTTTGACCCATTTTTTCATTTTCAGTTTTAACTCCTCACTAAACTGAAGTTTCACCATTGACAGGTCACTTTAAACATTAAGAGAAATTCCTCTGCAAAACAGCATTGGGCTTATGATTCAGCAAAAATTTAAATTATTGAAAAAGATAGTGTACTGCTAGGGAATTTTATTGCAAGGAAAATAAAGTATTTCTGCAGCTTCATCAGCTCCTATTTCACTGTGCTAAAAGCGTATAGAAGAATTGTCAGCTCTTTCTGATGGCATCTCCTAAATGCTACTTTTAAACTTTACTAGCTTTTTTTTTTTTTTACAGAATTAAGTTTAGCATGGAAACTATTTTTGGAATATGACTGAATATGACTTGCTATTCTTCAAGAAGGAGGGACTGTGTTTAAATACAGTCAGTTGTGCATTAAAAGCAAAACAATGCAGGACAGAGGTGTATGAAATTATTTTCAAGCCTGTTCTTTTCGCTTTTCTAGAGCCTTTGAAAGTAGATATGCCTGAAGAGAAGAGTACATCGTCAGAGCAACAGCAAAGTACATCTAAAGATGTTACTGAAGAAGAGCTTGAAGATTGGCTGGACAGCATGATCACTTGAAGCACAAATTTCCTTCTATGAATAATTGAATATAGCAAACATCGTGTAGAAAGTTGTATCTTTATCTCATTGTTATTTCCTTTCTCTGTGTGCCAAATGTCTCTTTTTCTTTGCTGGTACTTGAAATGTTGTGCACCCAAAATGAATTTAGATGAGATTGAAAATTGTTGAAGACTAATGATATTATTAGAAAGGTCTAAAATTCGTGATGAAATTAGAGGGTTTTTTTTGCTATATAACAGGCAGCAGCACACAAAGAGAACAGTTATTTCAGCTTGTACTTGTTTGATGTAGTCCTTAAAATAAAGCTGTGGATGAACAATGAATACATGTGTTTTTAGTCACCATTGTTACAAAACTCCATATTGCAGAAGAATGGGAAAGAGGACAGTAACGGTAATATTCAGTTTATAATACTTTATTGCGGTTGGCACTTTTTATTAAAAGAAAAAAAATGCATAATCCTAGCAACTTCTACTTGCAGGTGACCATAGAACATCATTTTATTTTGGCCTAAGATTTAAATTGTGGTTTTTTTGATACAGTGTATGTCTTTTAACAGCAGCATCTAATTAGCTGTTATTGAAGGTAGTATATAAACAAACTTCAAGTGCAATTTGATACAGAAAGACAGAAAAGCAATACAGTTAATGGGTCTGTTCATCTAGAACACTAACAAAAAGTTTGCATAGCTATGTCTACAGAGGTTTTAAGGCACTTTAATGTTTCAAGGTTGACAAAGTGTTTGAAAATTATTTCTTTTATACTGCTTAAAGCTTTTCAAACTGTATCTTAATACATTCACTAGCAAATACTGTGGGGAAAAACTGGACAGCAGTTAGTTGAACTGTTTTTTCTGAGGTACAGCCTCTGATGTTCAAGTTCTTCAATATCAAATGTGCAATTAGGATGCCTTTTAGCCCTTTCAACTGTACTGCCAAACATCAGGTTAATGATGTGGTTAAAAAGTTGTAATTTTAGGCCATGTTTGAACTTGAAAGCTTAAATTAATCTGGCATATTTTTTCTAATTAAAATTCCAACAAACTACCTGTTTCATATGTAGTAGGTACAAAAAGCCTCTGAAATAGTGTCAAATTTTATGTGTGTCTTGAAGGTTAAAGACATTTAAAGCAAATACAAGCTGTGAAATTACACCACGAAAAGAATAGAGTATTTTTCTTGTATTCTGGATCTTAACAGTTTGTGAATAAATAATTTCTTCCGTGATATTAGCCAAGTTGATCCTCATACTGTTTGCGGAAGCAGTCACCTGCTGGGAAAAAATCCCAGCATCTTTCTTGGTACATCTTCCACACAAATGATTCCTGAAAATGAGAAGGAGTATTTATTTTAGCAGTCACCATGCACTTAGTGCCGTAGGTAAACTCTTAACCATAACCACATACTGTGCCTATTACCATAGAACTGTAGAGACACTGGAACTCAAAATTTGTAACTCAATAATGTTTATCAAAGTTTTATACTTATTTTCATTCAGTACTACTGAAATTTGAGCCCTATTAGTAAAATATCTAAGTGTAAATTAATCAGTCTGTGTATATCAGAGCAAACCTGTTCAGAATCTTTATATAAACAATTGTGTTCTGCATTGAATGGAAAACGAAGCTACTTCTGTAGTGTTTGCCTAAGAGCTTCTTATTAGAGTTAAGATATAATTAAATACTAGTTATTTTCTTATTTATTTACATTTAAGACTCAGCGCTAAACATACAGACACCCACATAGCTATCTATATAGAGATTTTGACTATAAATATGGTTGTCTAACTACTTAAGCCTTTTGGGAATAAACTCCACCTGGTACATTTGAGATTTTCTTTTCAGAGGTAAGATGACAGTAAGATTACTAGTAACTGACTTCTGACAGAGTTGATTGCTGGCTGAAATAGCACAGTGCAGCAGCCCCCCTCCCTTTTGTTTTAACCCTTTTCCTTCACTGGCAGTAGACTCTTGGGGAGAGTGGCATCATCCCCAAGCCTCAGTGGTACATCAGTTCCACCTGCTGGTACACAGCTACAAGGCTCAAGAAGATAAAAGTGTTGAAAGATAAACTTAAGAAAAAACATTAAAGTTTTGTTTTCTACTCACCTGGCCAGTATGCTCAGTTTCATCCTTGTTAATTAGATACATTAAGAAGAACCTGAAACAAGCACATGAAGTGGGTATTAATGCAGGAAATACAACATCTCTGCCTGACCTTTCTTCGTCGAGGGTATATGAGGAAGACTATGCCAACCAGCAAAGCAATGGCACTGCTAGGTATCTAAAGTGCTTATTTTAAGGGACAAAATTCTGTCCTGAAGCATGTCTCCTGTGGAAGTGCTAACAGATGAAAAATCTGGGAATTGGAAAAACGCAGTTTAGCATTTCCTTCATTTCATTGTGAGGAGCAATACCTGAATTAGGCATTTCCCAAATTCTACGTACATATACTCCAACATCTCACCTTGGCAGAAGTTACTATGGCTACTGTGTGAGAAGTAGAAGTGTGGTAAATACTGAGCTGCACCAGGAATTCAAACACTCCTGCCAACATCATAGGCTGAGCCTATTCTTCTCCAACATCTGTGATCACTTAAATATTGAGAGCTGAAACTAATTAGGAAGACTGTAGAGAACTAAGGACGGGCTGTTTACAGGTAATACAACTCTTGGTTGGACACTTCTGATGCACTGCCTTTGGAATTAAGCTTAGTATGTGATTGTGTTGTGCAGGAAGGAAAGTACACTGACTTTAACAGTTGTCTGAATAAAGCATAACTTAGGTTAAAAGATTGTTCACTATATATTCCAATATGAAGGAAGTGGCCATTTTTAATTTACTGTAAATTAGAGGTTTCCATGCACCAACTAAGCAATTCAATATAGTAAGAAAAGCTTGGAGGTTGTAGATGGGTAAAACTACAGATGTTAATGGAAATTTGCATCACGAAAGGCAATTGATTTTGTCAGTGTCAGTTGCTATGCAAAGAATAGTGCAACTTCCACTCCAGGAGGCACAGGTGGGGTTTTTGTTTGGTTTGGTTTTTTTCCTTTTGTTTTTTTTTTTTTTTTTGGGGGGGGTCGGTTTGTTGGTTTTTTTTGTTTTGTTTTGTTTTATAAGTTGAAGAAGTTCAGATGCACTATTTCAAAGCCAGACTGGTATAAGATTCCACCAGCTTCTCCTTTGGTTCTGTTGGCACAATGCTCATATAATTATCTTTGTTGTATTGGTAACAAATGCCATAAGAGTAACTTTTTTTAATGTTCTCTTTGGTCTGCTCTGTAGGTACTAATGAATGTAGAAGATCACTCTCTTGAGAGTGTGGGATATAGTGTAAACATGTACAACTCCTGAGTGCTTAAAGGTTTGAAAAAGCTCCACTGGCACTAAGGAACTGTAGCATCAGGGTTGTTAATTTTTTTTTTTTTTGGAGCTTATCTTTCAAGAACCTTCTAAAAGTGCCTTTATTTGCTTTGTTTTGGTTTGGATTTTGTTTTTTGTCAAATTGAGGCCAATTTTCAATGATCTCATCAGCATTACCAAGCCCACAGAAGTCACAATCGAAACTTCCAAACTAAAACAACTTATTAAATTGTTTCCTGTCCTTACACATATCTGGCTTTTCTTCCAGCAGAGTAAGTAGTTGGTGTGCCTTCTGGTCTCATTCTACTGCTGTACCTCATGTGTAAGGGGTGAGCAATTTAAAGATAACCAGCAGTGTGGAATAGAGGAGGGGAGACCAGAAAGCAGAGGAGATATTCCTCAGTCCTACAGAATTCTGTCTTGGGATTTTCAGCAATGTGTGCACCTAAATTATACTACACCTGAAAGATCACTTTATCACAATTCTAGGTGTTAAATGTACTTACAGATAGTTTGCCAAGTTATGTTCTTGCAAAGTATGTGTTTCAAAGCCATGTGGAGTTGTGTCAAAATAGTCATTGCCGATTCCACAAATAAAGCATTTGGTCTGAAAACAAAAGTTGTGGTTACAGATGAATTTTAACTCAAAGACAGTAATTGGTGACAATCTAGATGAACAAGAGCAATGAAGAATGTAATGTACTTCCTACCTCCATGTCTTCCCTCACTTGTTCCTGCTGGTCTCTTAATTCACCAAAAGCATCAATAATCAGACCTGTTTCAAACATAAAAGTAGCAACACTTCAGTACTAAGCAATATTCATATTGCAAGTAATGTCAGTCAGGCATCCTCTCCTGTCTAGAGTTTAGTGTACTTATACTTAGAGGCACAATCTTGAGAGTGGAAAGGCTGTTCTGTGCTTTATTATAGTCCATTTAACCTTATATAAGCTCATATCTTTTGTTCCCATGAATGAAATTAATTTTCTCTCTCCTCATGAAACTCTTGTATTCCAATTCTTGTTCAATAAAGACAGCTCTGCTCCCACAGCCCACCCTGGCCAGTTTGTGAGGCTGCTTTGCATTTGTATTCCTCCACTTTCAACATATTAGGAAAAGAACTGGGTCATGCTGGGGACTGTGAATTTGTTAACTTTTTCTCTGTATAGATGCATTACATTTTTTCTTTGCCACTGGATTGCCATAAAAAGGTGGGTATTTCCTAACAGCCTCAGAAGAGTTTATGCAGTGAGTGTTGAATGCTGCCCATCACTGAAGAGGGGTCTTGTTTGCTGTAAACCACAACTGCAAACCGATTAAAACTGCAAAATGGCCTCTAAAGAAAAGAGAAAATGGCTGTATGTCCAGGGGGACTTTCTCCATGTCATTTACCCTTTCCAAGGGGAAAGTCTCCATTTCCCAGCCAGTTGTGGTGATTCCAAGCTGAGCAAGTCTTCAGCAAGGCTCTCCATCTTTAAATGCTTATTACAGGAAGAACAGTGATCCTGCACAAGCTTCATCATTGCTGGATAGTTGTAAAGTGTTCATAAACCCTGTAACCCAGGTAAGTTACATTCCTTGTGCTTTGACTTTGTGTAGTACTTGGGAGAAGGCATTATTTATGAATTAAGTATAAAATTATTACTTTAAGAATTAATGATTTTATAAGATCGGAAATGTCTTTATAGCAGTACTGTTAAACTTACCTCAAACATAAATACAGTTTACATTGATGAACTTAAGGAAACTAATTTTGAACAATGTCTACTAAGGCAAGTGATGGTACCTTGAATAATGGCCAGTAGGATAACAATGACAAAGAAGAAAAATGTGATGTCAAAGACAATTCGATACATTTCATAAGGGTCTCCAGCAGGATCCTCAATTTCATCTCCAATGCCACCACCAGCTCGTACACCCACATACATGTGGAACAGGTAACACTAAAAGAGAGAGGGAAATGGCAGATATATTTGCCATTAATTATTCTGTTGGGGTTTTTTTCTTTTTTTTTAAGAAAGTATTCTGCTCTGCTAATTCTCTTCACAATTTATAGTAACAAGAACACATAATATCATTCTCCATGTATCAAACACACTGCACCAAAAATCTGTTACTGTCTTAACTAATGTGATTCTGTCTTCAGGTACACTTATTAAGAGTCAGCGTCAGCTGTTACCTGCTTCTCACTCCCTGGGTCTTGCTTTCAGACCGGCACCATTTTGGGGGTATTTTTCTTGTACTTGTTACTGTATTCAACTGTATTTTACTCCTTATATTAATTCCTAAGGTTGTATCTTGCTCTCTGAGTAAGCAGAGGACATATTTTAAAGTCTTGTAATGAAGTTCAGAAATGTGGAAAACATTGCCATAAAATAAATAGTGGCATATTCACAACCAGTAGATATACCTGTGTTTAGGTGGTTTCTGGGTAATTTAATTTTGCAGTACTAGATGTCTGGTTTAGTATACTGTAAATTATCTGTAAAAACAGCCTGTGTTCAGTTCAATGCAGAAGAAATCTCTTTACACAAGTATTGTTGTCATTTTTTTTTAACCTATAAATCTTAAAGGAAAAATCTTTTAATAGTATTTATTCTTTGTAAGTATATTAGAATGGAATCTTCTGCAGGAGTGATAAACTACTGGTGTTCCTGTGTGACTGGCTACAGAATTGTGTAAACCATCTTCAGCCACAAAGTGTGGGTTAAAAACAATATCAGTCTCTAAGCCCAGACAGTTTTCTGAAGTCACATTAGACAGAAGTGGGTGTTAAATAATGAGTATAAAACCTGGCATTAGCAAACACTAAACTATACATCCATTTTCATAATGCAATTTTACTATTGATATAAGATGCTGGTACTAGTTTAATCATACTTAAATATGTAACATCTTAGAATTGATTTGCCTCACTTGATAGAGTGGTTTAAAATGTAATATAGTCTTATTATTCTAATTATTCCTGCACCTATTTTGTGACCAAAACATAGTATCCAGCTCACAAAGGGACCAGGTTGGGCAGTTTTCTTAATTTCTGTAGTTTGCATGTCTAACCTGCACTGAGTGTTTAAAAGAAAGTTCAAGAATAGGGAAGATTATTCTGTGATGTCTATGATGCACCTCTGTGCTGAGGTATTCTATCTTTAGTGTATAATGCAGTGCAGAGAGTTTCTATGCCGTGAGAGATATCAGCTGGCCACAAACTCAGAATATTACATTTTTAATGCCTGGATTATTGTGTTTTCTGTATACAGCAAGAAAATCAAATCCTCTTCATGTTAATATGTATTTGTAGAGTATGTGTTATTATGACATAAATAACATTCAGTCACAATGAATAGAAATCAGATCATAATTTGGTAATTGATAATCATAAGATTATCACCCATAATAAGTTGTAATTTCTGTTTTCTCACCCTTGACTTCTTTCTTCATGACTAAATTACTAATTGTAATTTTGGAGCAGGCTTTTATAACTAGTGCTAATAACATCAAATAATTCATATAACCTAAATAAGGACAGGAAGAGCTTGCACACTTGCAAACATCGGGAACAAATGGTGTTTATTTGGGTCTGACAGAACAGCTGCTTTTCGCAGGTCTGACCAGTTTGTCAAGAAATTCCTTTTTTATTTTGAAGGTTACTTTTTGCTTTTCTTTAAAACTTTGAAGGTTTGCCATCCTCAGCTGTAAAAACATTCCAGCAAATCATATACCACACTATTTAGGAGAAAAATTCAGAATATCTTCCTGTATGTCATCTATTTGCTGTTGAGTTTAGACCACAGGAGAATGCCGAGGGAATTTCAAGACCATTCATATTTCCAAAATGACATGTATCAAGAAGAGCCCCATGGATTTAACAACAAACACATCTCTCCTTGCTTATTATTCTATCTAAAGTATCCATTTGAAAATTCAGGATTACATTTGAGGCATGCAGGTGATGTTTTAGTTACCGTCATCATGTCATCACATTTCATGTCTGGTTCATCTTCATCTTCGCTTTTGTTGTAGAATTTGCGGAAGAAGTTGAAGGCCACAACAGTGTAAAGATACACGACTACAGCGAGGAGTCCCACAGTAAGCACGAGCTGTGTATGGAGACATGACATGAGTGTAGGTTTCAATTTCATTTTGGCAGAAGAGACTTGCTAGCTCAGTGTATTGCCTTAAATATTTAAAGTGGGTCATGTTGCACTTTTCCCAAGAAGGAAACTAAAGATAATTACTAGTGCATCACCAAAGCAATTTTTATACTGTTTAGTTTAAAAGTTAAATTACAGTAACTTGAAACAATAAAATTAAGTGTTAAAAATAAAACCCTTTAGATAATTTGACAAATAATTTCAACTGGGACTTAGTAGGACGTACAATGATTTATCATAGTCCATTTTCTGTTGTAAAGCTGTTTAGCAAAGCCATTGAAAAAATGGATAGAAAATTTTTTAAATAACGAAAGAGTAATTTCCAGGTCCTGCTTTTAAGCAAATAAAATCATTAGTTTAGCAGCTAATGAGACTAGATTATATTGTCTCTTGAAGCTGGTGTTAGAAGATACAGATCTGGAGAGGAGTTACTGAAAGCTACACATTTTTAAAAGTGCCATAACTGGTATTTACTCTTTTAAAAGAAACATAAGAGTATTGAAACACAAGCTGATCAGTTATCACTATCTGCAGATCTGTCAGTAAATATTCCCAAAGTGAACATTTAAATTCAGAAATTTGCAACTGTCTTTCATTTTTGATATCTTACAGGCAGGAAAACAACAGGATTAGAAAAACTCATATTTGCTTTTAAAGAAAGTAACAAAAAGTCATGGTCTTGATTTGAATCAGTTTTTTCAACTGTGCTCAGTTTTGACCATTAACATTAAAAAAAAAACTCGTAAAGAAAATATATCAATCATTACAATAATTAAAAGTAATACCAATTTGGTCATCCTGAAGTAAAATAAATGGGATAAAACCAGAGATTTCATTTGTTTGTGTGATGATACACATCATCGCCCTGTGTGGGGATATTTTTATGTCTTTTTCAAAACATCATGTGGTTTAAAATGTTTTGACAAATCTAGCAGGGCATAAGAGTGGGCTTAGAATATGTTGCTGCATTTGAGAAAGAATGGAATGTGTATGTTTGAAATTATATTTTGGGGAAGTTCTGTTAGATTTCTTAAATATAAGTTAAAAAGTAACTGTAAAGGTTGGGTTTTGTTGTTATGCTAGCTAGGAAGATAGAGCCTTTAGAGATCAGAGAATGATTCCCTGCAGAAATTTCAACAGTTACTTTTGGAAGTACATTTTATTAACCTGACTTTTGCATGACAAAGTGACATAGAAGTGTATTCTACAGTGCAGAATGCCCACCTCTTTAAGCACACTCTTACTAGCTAATTGAAGTCTCAGTGCCCAGGTCATTTGTACTGCTGTAGCTAAGGAGGGATCGTGTATTCTTATTATTTATCACCAATCAGTTCATCATTGAGCATAGAGAAGGAGCTGGTTGAGTAATAATTTAAATTCTTGTATTTGTCTAAAATGATGTGTTGTCTCTTATCTCCAAAACTTCTTTATCTATCAGCACTTGGTGGGTATAGATTCTTACAATTTCATAGGATTTAGCATGTATTAACTGTGCTGCAGAAGACATGATGGAATCTGTTGTTCTGTCCTATCATGATAAAAATGTATTGCATTCCCATATTTCTAGCACAACAAATTTTTTCACAGTACTTGCACAAAATGTATTTCTTTTCAAACCTTTGCATGTAGCACTAACCTGTTTACCATTGTGAGTGACTGAAGACAAAATAGTTCGCAATGTCTTAAAACCCATAGCAATGTCCAGCAGATGAGCAGCAAAGAAGAAGTTGTTGTAGTGCCCAAGGATAGACATAGTTGTGTACCAAGCTAAGTATAAAAATGACTGCAGAGAAAGTGGAAAGTGGCAGAGGGTTAGTCACTTTGTGTTGTAAAAGCTCAGTCCCGCTTTTTAACAGGAGGGATTTCCAGCACTCCTAGGGGTGTGTGTGTGTAAATTGTTCACTCGAGTGGGAACACTCCCCAAGGTTACTCCTTGAAGCTGAATTAAAGAGATTTACCCACTGTCACCAGTGTGGGTAAGTAACATCATAATTATTAAGCTACCTTTTAAACCAATAATTTAATAAATAATGTACTATAATAGTTATAACTATCTATACTGTGCAGTATATAATTCTGATTAAAATGTCCTTTAGTCTAATAATGATCATAATCAATTGAAATAAACCACTTATTTTACCTATACAAATATTTGGTTTTCCATCCTTAACTCTGCAGGACAAAATTGTATAAAGGATCAATTACACCTGTATAATCCTTTAGACATAGACCATGGTCCGAGTCTGAGACTAAGATTGGATGCAGCCACACCCAGAGTCCTTTCTGAGGAGTTGAGAAAGAAGGGGGTCCTTTCTGTACATCATGACTCAACAGCAGCACCTCCCTGAGAAACTTTGTCCAAAACTTTAATTCTGTCCCACAAGAGTTATGAAATAACGTAATATTCCCATGTTCTGCTTTGAATTGTGGTCTGAATGTAATACCTCTATTTGACATGTTCAAACAGTCTGTCTTACTCTGTCTCTAATCATTGCCACTGTTCATTTAAGGAGTGCTTATTGCTTAGTTATGCTGAGACCTCTATGTATTGAAAGAGTTTTAAGCATCTGTTATTGACATCAATAACCCCTACCTTGAAACTGTTTTGGTTGGGGCGTTTGCTACACAGCACTTTAAATTTTAATACTGATTTTGGATGGAAAAAATGCATCGGATTACTCTTGAGAATACTTTATTATAGCATGTCAACCAGGACACCCAGAAAACCTAAGGCACATAACACAGCTTATTCTTTTAACATGCAGTGAACCTGAAGCCACTTTGATATCAAAACTTATATTGAGGAACAATAGCTCAGTGTGCTTTTAGTGCACAAGCAATTTGTATGTCTTCACTTCATTCACCTTTAACTTCTTCTTTATTTGGGAATGCTTGAGAGGACTCACACACACGCACACAAAATTAATATAAATATGGTCCTTTCAAAGGAGGGGGTTTGAAAGAAAAGAATTAACCAGCCGTGTCAAACAGAGAATTCAACTATAAAAAAGGATAACTTTTTGTACATTGTACTTGGTTTTAGAAAAGACACCTTTGGTTGCTAGATTAATTTCTACAAAATTAATTGAATGCCCCATTAACTTCTGAAATGTTGACATTGTATCAATGGTGAGGAGGTGCATAGTGCCCTTTATAATCAAAAATAAAATTCTGACATAAATGAAAGCAAGTTGCTACAACACAAGGCAGAAAAAACTATTTTAAAATCACTCTATAATACGATATTATTTGTGTATAATTGTTTAAAATAAAAGCAGATGGTGGAAGACATAGAATCATGTTTAGAGTAAATCAAAACATATTGTTCTAGGCTAACATACTCACATTATCAGTGAAAACAACTCCAAGCTTCCAAATGTGGTACTTTGTATCAATGGAGCTTAACCTAGGAAAGAAAAAAATTGGAAATGTACATATGTCAAAAATAAGTATTGAATTCTGTACTTGTAAACAGGAAACTTTGCATTTGTTTGCTGAAGGTGGTGATATACACTAAGTGTTCATTTTTGAGTGAAGCAGCTGCTTTGTTTATCAGAGAATATTCGTTAAGTCTGAGCACACATAAAGAGTTTCTAAACCACTGAAACTTTTGAAACAATTTCAGGAGGAGTGCTACTCCCAAAAAAATTTAAATGTGTGCAAAAATAGTGATATGTGGAATACAAATTGCTTGAATTCAAGAGATAAGTGTTCTATCTAGTGTTAAATGTTGCCAGAATAACCAAGAGAAAAGGTAATGCCTGCTGCAAGATTCTAAATATTTTATTAGCCATTGGATGACATGAAAAAGGAAATCTTTCTTGGGTGTCTTAAATATTGAGAAAAGCAACTCTCGTAGGAGCCTAAATCAGTTGGGACTGGGACAGTTTCAAACTCTTCTCTTCACTGACTGATTAAGTCAGGAAAACATCTCTGAATTTTTACTAGACACCTGGCATCTAGGTATTTGTTATCCATACTTTTTCTGTCCTTTGGTTTATAATCTCAGTTGTAAAACCTTTTAAATTGTTTAAAATGAAAGAGTGACCAAATCTATCAGCCAGCATAAACTCACTGATTTTTTTTCTTACTTTTATAACACAAGTATATTTTAGAACAAACAAAAAACTATTTTATTTTCTTTCCATACTAGGAAGACTTCTCTATTTGAATTTCCCATGCCAAGAAAAACATCGGAACAGTTTCAATATAAAATCCATTTTTGTCTTTGATGGTGCATTTATACCAACACATAATTTGTCTGTGAAGTTCAGAAGCCATACCATGACACAAGAGATGCCTCTTCTGGTTCACTCTCTTCCACTGGACTAAAATCAAGGGCACTTTTGTCCAACCCCAAAAGTTCTGCAATGCGCTCTGCTCCATATAAGTCTCCATACTTGTTAATAACCTAAAAATGGAAGAAGAGAAGCTTTTCCTCAGTGACTTCCTTGGTGACATTCACCTACTTTAGGCCAGTAGTTGTCAGGAATTTAAAAAAGAGTCTTTCGCAATTAACATTACTGGAACAATCAGAACTCTCAGGAAACCAGGGGAGCATAAAAAAGAAAACGATAAGCATTAAAGGCTATTATATGAAAGCTTATGTCTAATTTGCTGTCATTTAAGCTGGCATGTTTTTCTTTTTTTAGGGAATGAGGGGGCTTTGTATCCTAAAGATGACAATGATTGTAAATTAGACCTGCTGGCTGATTGACAGCACAAAGTTATTTCAAATGTCTGAGTCTAGGAAGGAAACCACAGCCTTCTGTCTTCCTCCCTCCTCCCGCCTACGCTGCAGCTGCCTGTTCACTGAGACATTTAACACAACGACTGCTATAAAACAAATTCCAGTTCTCAGTTATTTGTGTATTTATGTGTACAGAGCCTATTACATGGATATCCAAATTAACCAAATAGTAGATTATTGCTCTGTATAACGTAATAGAAATATAAAAAGCCTACCTTCCGTTTTACAAATTTGTCCCAGTAGTTGTTAGGGAAGGACCTACATAGATAAGGCAAAGATATTTCAAGTTATTTAACTTGTTAGGGGAAAGAAAAAAAACCAACCGAAAAAATATAAAATACCATGTTCCTGATCATTTCAAATTTTTGTATAATTTTGTTCACTCAGTGCACTACAGATTATGAGAATGACTTCTTTTCATGTGGACAACAGCTGTTAACTTTTGCTGCAATATTATCTTCCCCCTCCACAGCCCCTTTCTTTTTCCCATCCACAAATATGACTGGCTACAAAAGGACAGCAGGCTAAATACTACCACCTAATGAGCATAACAATCCTGTAATAGCAGGTTAGTGACTGTAATATAATTCATCTCCTTTATTGCTCCCAGACATAAAAATCAAACCAGACAATGATTTTCAGAGGAAAATAAGAGAACCTTGAAACATAAATAATTTTTAAGTTCAGTGGATTACATTTCAAATAGAGGGTGAACACTTGAAAACCAGTGGACAGTTTTCCAAAAAAAAAAAAAAAAAAAAANCTAAAAAAATTCAAAAAAAAAAAAAAAAAAAAAAAAAAAAAAAAAAAACCCCCAAAAAAAAAACAAAACAAAAAAACCCCCCGAGAAAATTAAAGATAATTTTCCAAAACCAGGGGTTAGTGGTTATCTTGTTCTCACATCATATTGTTGTCACTGGATCTGACTTCCCAGAACAAAACAGGGTAAAAGTCATGTATAATTCTAAAGCCAAAAGACTGTTCACCTAAAGAACATTTATCTGCCTCTGAGCAGCAATGCCCAGACTAGTAATTAAAAGAAAAAATGTTTAAAGAAATGGAAAGGTAAATCTTAAAGACATGCCAGTCTGAAAGTTCTATGCTTTTCTGAGAGTAATAAGCAATCATGATGCTTCAATAAGCAACTGGTTTTATGCAGAAGAGGTTTTACAACAGACACTAGGAAATACATCAGCTTTGACCTGCAAGACAAAAGAAATAGCGTTCTTTCTTATCAGTGACATTTCTTTGATCTTCAGTTTGATCATAATAGATACTCTTCTTGACCTGTCTTATGAATAGCAGTGCTCAGGAACTCCTCATTCTGATGATCTTACTGTATATTATGTCCATTTTGAAGAACGCCAATTAGCAGGAAACACTACAAAGTTTAAGATTTTTCTCTCCTTATTTCCTGGAAATAAATCTGTGTTGAGTAAATATGCAGGAACATGAAAGAAAAAAATAACTACTCAAACTAAAGGACAGTATTGGTAAAATAAAATAAGTGCTAGCACCAGAAAAATGAGATTAAAGAATACTGTTCTGCTGGGATGCGAGGCAAACTTCCCAGCTACTACGCTCCAATTTTTACCTTTCTGAATTGGAATTCTGAATGAAATTGCTGCAGATGAAGGCAAGGCTTCCAGTGACTTGGATGGTATATTCTAGTCTAATGCTCTGTATTATTTATTTTCTTGATTTGTCAGGCTTTTAAGCAACCTATGTAATAGTGTAGCCAGCTTGTCTCTCTCTCTTTTACGCAAACATCTAATCATTCCTTGGAGTACCTCTTTTCCATTTTTGATCTTTTTTTTCACTTATAGAAAGCACATTTCTGTATATTCAGAGCTCTGGGTGAAGTGGTTATTCCAGCAGTGGTTATTCTGATTGTACAGTACCTGCATTAAACCTTGAGGCTCAGCTAACATCAGAGGGAAGGATCAGCCTGCTAAAATTAGCCTTAATCTTTTGTTGAACTTGAGTAGACAGTGCAACATGCTGAGAACAGACTGTACAGCATGCCATTGAGGATAAGTTGACAATATGTTTCATTAATTCAGGCTTCTTTTTGCTGAAGATAAACTTACTGGGTATCTAGGTAGGTTGCTATCAATAGTGAAAGAAACCAGTTGGAAAATAAGCAAGCTCTCCAGGTTCCCAATTACCTTCTGTTGTAACTTTTAATAATATATGTGCTAGTCCATATTGCTGACTGAAATCATGGAAAATTCTTAAAATTTAGGTGTGGGAAGACAAAGCAAGAATTTCCAGTATTTTAGAGATGAATCGTAGAGATTCATTGAATCGTAGTTGGAACTACATAGTTCCAATCCCCCTGCCATGGGTAGGGACATTTTCCACTAGACCAGGTTGCTCCAAGCCCCATCCAGCCTGACCTTGAACCCTGCCAGGTATGGGGCATCCACAGCTTTTCTGGGCAGCCCATGACAGTGCCTCACCACTGTTGTAGTAAATAACTTCTTCCTAATATCTAACCAAACCTACCAGTAAATTCTGAAAAGCAGAATCAGCCTGTAGTCAGGGCATTCTTTCAAGGGAAGAGAGTTGACTTGCTGTATTTGTCTGTGTCACTCCTACAAACTGCTTCAGCTTACTGATGCAGAACAGCAGATGAGACACTCAGGATTGATGTACGACTACTACAGTACTTGCTAATGCCTACGACTTGACAGAAATTCCTGTCAGACCTACTCAAATTCTAGGACAGCTATTTTTCACTAGATTTACTTCTCTTGTCATATACAAATGTCCTTAGCAAGGAGTGGAAAGAAAGGTAGGAGAATATTGCTATACAAGTGAAATTGAGTCACTGCAAAGGATAGAAGTTATATTTTCAAAACTTTCTCAATAGAGACTAATATGTGAAATATCTTGGAGAGACATTGAGATAAGATGCATAATCCTTGCAAACCCTAGAAAATTAAAAGGAGGTGGAATGTATGTGTTATAATAGTATTTATTAAATAAATAGATAATAGGGGATTTCACATTAAAATCTACTTCTTAGCATCTAATTTAAGGTGCTAAATGCCTTTCTTGATGAACTTGGGGCAGGTGGACAGGTAAAGTTCTAGATCAGTGGCTTAATGAGCTATAATATTTATAAGAAATTTACATATAATAATTTAATTTTACTTACGGAGTATTTATAACAAGGCGATCCCATTGTCCTTTAATATCATCTTCAGTTGGCTGTTCAGTTATGTATAGTCCATCAAATTCCAGCTTTCTAGCTACCTCCTTCTCCCTCTTGAATACAACCAGAGGGACCTATGAAAATGATGGTGAACATCTTTGTCATGGTTTGTATATATTTGGTACCTGTGGTGGTCTTTGTAATACTATAAATGTAAGCCCAAGCATCACACTAGAATCTCCCACAAGCAGGTTAATGCCTAGGCAGCCTCTGAGCAATGGCTTGGAAGTCAAGCCCCAAACCTTCCCCACACACCACTTTTTATTGCTGAGCATGGTGTTACATGGCAGGGAGTGTCCTTCTGGTTTGTTCTCAGCTGTGTCGGCTGTGCCCCCTCCCAACATCCTTGCTGTGGCATGTACAGGGTGGGTAAAGGAAAGAGAGTTTTCACACTACACAAGCACTGTCCTGCAATAACCAGGAGGGGGCTGTTGGATTTAACCACAAATCCAAACCACACACACACTGCTATGAAGAAAGTTAACTCCATTTGGAAAACATCTACATACTGAGCAGTGAGAATTTGTAACAACTAGGTACAAATAGGTAGCACCAACAGTTGCTTTAGGACATGGACAATGTTTAACAAATAACAGATTAGCAGTAAGATTAAGAACTTGCCTTTAAGCAATAGTATCCAATCACACAGACAAAGGAGATAATAGTATGAATAACTGCCAATGCTCTGAGAGCAGGTGCCATATAGCCTGTACTTTCTTCTAAAACAAAAAACACCATGCCCTCCTCCTCTTCCTCTTCAGCAAAAGAGTTCCAGAGATTAGAGTCTTCCTCTACTTCATCAAGTGGCTCTTCTGTCACCTGAGACAAATTCAAGCACATCGAAAACACATAGTAAATGTAGAAGCTTTTCCCTGACTCTAATGACAAATGTTTGCAAAGCCTGCTCAGAGGAACATGATAGAAAGCATTAGCTTTAAATGTCCTTTATTTGCACAGCAAAAGTCTCCACATCATGTCATGTCACTGAAAAGAAAATCTAGAAGACGACAATACAGGCAATTTACAAATCTTTCTTCTAACAATGCCATAGAATTTCGTCAGAGAATGAAAAAGTTGTGCAAAAACCTTTTCTTGGAAGAACCAAGGAATTGACAGGGTTATCTACTATGATTGAATTTAAGGTTTGTTTTGTAATCTACATTGTTCCTGATTACTAGAGTGTAGAAGAAACAAAGCTTTCCTGTTATGAACTTGTACATTTTACATAATTTTTTATTTCATGACTCAGTTTAGAGCTTACAAATTATATACAGTATTTAATCAGCTGACATACTGCCCTAAATTCTTCCAGCGACTTTAAAAACATTTAAAATAAAAGCCCTAGGGGCCCTCTTTTTACAGCTTTATCTGAAATCTGAAGTCCTGTTCAGTCCTGTTTGACTCCCACTGACCCTTTGCTATTTATGACAGATGGAAGTCCTAAATAGCCCTGGCATTCTTTCTCCTGGAGTTCTGCACGTACGTTCTGCCCGGTTTTCCAGAGCTTCTAGCGTCTTTACCTGCCCTGCCTCCGAGACTGTAATTGTGTAACAGGAGTTGCATTTCAAGATCAGGATTCAGTTACTTCTAAACTGAATGTTCAGCCAGCTGATTTTGTCTTGGAGGTTTTTGGTTGTAAGCAACAAAACTAGAAAATGTAACACTGGAAAACACAAGATTATTCAGCTTATTAAAACTAATTCTGTATCTAGGATGAGAAAATCAAAAGGGCCAGATTTCAGGATATAAATAAATCAGAACTCTTCCAGAATTCAGATTTGTATGCAAAGGAAAAAAAATGGGGCCTTTATGGATGGGAGTTCTTTTGATTGAATTCTAATCTGTTTCATGGATAGAGGTTCATGATGGATAGAAGATTCATGAAAAAAAATAGTGGAGGTGGCTGAAGATGTTCTGCTTTGTATCATTGTGTTATATACCAGAACCTGAAACAACTCTAGATTCAGGTGAACCTCTGAGGTTAAGTTTAAAGTATGAATGTATAACCTTCTTCATCAGTGATATAAAAAACCCCTGCAGACTACTATGAAAAAAATAAAGTCACCGAGAAAAATCAGATGAACTGAAGTCTCTTCAGATCTTGAGAACAAATGAAAGAAAAAAAATTCAACAGTTTTGAACTTTGAATAATTTTAGTTGATTTCAAATTTCCCACAAGTTTAACAATCCAAACAATAACAGACTTGCATGACTAATTGAAAAAGTGCATAGAAACTCAACTATAAAGGAGGAATTAAATTAATTTATTTTCATTCAGCCTGAATAAAATATAAACCAAATAGCTATAAACCTTAAAATATTGCATACTCCAGAATTAACAAAAAACAATGTATAACCTTACCTTGTAAAATAGAAGAATGAAATTGATGGCAAATGCAACAAATAGAGCAAGAAACCGTAAGTTATAAAAATTTCTTGCCAAGTAGTGCTGAAAAGAAAAAAAAAGTAATTAAAGGTGGCCTGTGGGTAATATCAAAATAAGAAAAGTAGGTAGCAAGGTTTCTAAGAAAGTAAATACTTAATTGTGTTGCCTTCATATACCGCAGTTATAATAAGCAAGGACATTTCTTTGTAGCCTATTCTCCAATTTAATGGTAAACAGAATTAAAAATAACGGAATTAAAAATAGTGGCCTTAAAATTATATGTCAGGGAAGACTGAAAGAATATTTACAGAACCTTGCTAGAAAGAAATCTGGAAAGAAGTGCTTGAATACTGGAACTAAACTACTTGAGAATGTTTCAGAGAATTCAACATTTCCTGGTTTTAAAAACAAAAATAGAAAGTAGAGTTATAGATTCTAGAAGTTAGAAAATGGAAAATAGAGATTTCCTAAAAAGGAGTTCAAGAGGCTAATCTGTCCTATTAGACCAAGACAGGAGAAATCACACCCAGAAATGCTTTATGTATGTAACTCTATGAAGTATTGTAAAAATCAGAAGAAACTGAATACAGCCAATAGTCTGAAAACTCATGCCAAAGTTCCTTTTATGATGATATTTCTCCCTTAAATATCAAACAAGGGTTCTATAAATAAAAATTCAATTAATAAAGAATTTAAGACAAACTTACAAGCATCTTTGTTTGATAAATTTCCAAAGCTTTGAAGAAATTGGCCATAACAGCCTCTGGTTTCTCCATTTTTTGTCCATGCCTTCTCTTCTTTTTCTTCAGTTTTCCCTCTTCTAGCTGCTCAGATTGTACTTCCTTTGCTTTATCTTGTTTCTCACCATCTTCCATGCTAGAAGAAAGGTTATCTAAATAAAAATACCTAGCCAAACTTCTGTATTGTAAATTCTTTCATTCTGAATAAAGTTTGGCTTTGAAATTTAGTTTTTATACTGTGTGTAGCAATAGAGGAATTTAGTTACTAACAAAAAAAAAAGCTGGATTTCCATATGTGTAAAATAATGTTGAGGCATCCATATGATTGAAAGTTTTAGGAATGAAGGTAAAGTAATACATTTAGTGGTTCACTTTATCACTACTGCTGCAGTAGGGATCATATAATGGATGTCTATGAATGAGTCTTATCTTCTAGCAAATAAAGTCCCAATGGCACTCTCAGAAATATAAGCAATTTAAACTCAAATTTTTAAGCTGAGGGCAATTTGAATATGCTGTGAAAGTACTTGAGAGAAGAATGAAATATGGCAGACAAGAGAAGACAAAGAGGAATTGGAAAAATAAGTTCAGTAAAACAATAGAGGTAGAAAGAGGTCATGCTTATGGAAAATAAGACCTTAAAAAGCCTAAAACAAGAAAATGAGAGACAAATCATATCAGAACAATTATGTGACAATAAAATGCAAGAGGGGGACTTCTTAATTGAAAAAATATGATAGAAACAGCCTGAAAGGTAAGAGATAGTAAATGAAAATATACTGAACCATCACAGATGGTGCTGATGGCATGCTCTAATGAGATAACAGAAAATAGAAATGCAAGAATCAATTTAACTGAATTCATGTGAGCACACATACATATGTGTATGTTCTGGTCCATGTAAGACATCCCTATATACATATATGTGTGTACCCATACTTCTGTGTATACAAATACATACACACACACACACACACAAACATGTATATACAGAGGGGGGAAAAAAGGAACCGTTTTCAAGGAAGCTGTGCAAAGTGTATCCAGTCCTAAAATATTGACCCTGATGGCACACTTAAAAAAAATTAACTTTGGTACATAAGAGGAGAAAGATAAATTACTCTGAAGCAAATTGTTTAAACATGAAACAAAATAGAATTTTAAAAGGTGAAAATTATGTGTAGCTTTTATGTAAGAATCTCTAGGACACCTTTTGTGTGTGTCTACAAATATTTTAATCTGTTACTACAGGTCCAGGAAGACAGCATGCTTTTTAAAAGTAGGATGCTGCTAAAGCAAGGTAAGTATTTTAAATATTGTTTAGGCAGTCATATATAGGATGACTTGACAAAGGAATGTATCTGCTGTCAAGTTCACAACTTAAGAACTGATGAAACAGCAATGAATAAAAATGGTTGGACTAGTTAAATCTGATGTTTTAATGATCCAGTATTGTTGCATGAAAATTATAGTGGATAGTATGGAAAGCGGAGAGGTTTTCAAGATTTGTGCTCATTTTAAAAGATAGTTATGGGAATTTTTAAAAAGACAGTGACCACAGATCTATATATGCATAATTTTCAAGGGGCACAAAATAAGATGACCATTTTGTTGCCCACAGAGATTGTCTGACATCTTTTAGCATATTTTCAAAATACTTACTATAAACCTCTTAGTGTATTTTCAAAAGACTGATGAGACAAAGCATACATGAAGTTCTTTGAATGCTGAGCATTGCTTACATTCTTTCTGACCAAATTATTTAGTATTAGAAAGTACCAGGAGTTAAGCAGGAATTTTGTAAAACTAACTTACTCAGCCTTCTCAGCTTCTGCTTTTCTTTGTGTTCCAGCTTCTTTTGCAATTTCAGATATCTGCAAAAATTATTTTAACTGTCAAAATGAATCAAATAAAATAAAATTCTGGTAACTTTAGTTATTGTCTTCTAAGAAACAAATAAAATAATTAATGATATTTTTATAGCACTTTGCCCTTTCAAAGTGTTAGATTTTTGAAAATAGACAGCTCAGGCTTTATTTTAACAGTGAAAATGGCAGAATTTTTTTCTGGTAGCCTTTTTTTTCAATACAGTATTATCAATACTCTAACTATCCAACTGACTGAACAACTTAATTATAAACAGTGATTGGGCAGATTATGTGACCAGCTGAGGATGAAGGAAACTACATCCAGATCAGATCCTGATATTAATATCACCCTTAAAGATTCAGTGGAGTTACTCATTATGTGCAAAATGAGCTTCAGTTTGCCTCTTTGCAAATATGAAACAAGAAACAATGTATTAATTTTATCATCAAAAATCTGAAACATATCTTTGTAACTATCAGCTGTTACAGAACTCAATTACTTGTTCATGATCAAGCGATGCAACTGAAAACAGACAAATACTTCTACTTACACAATGTTTTCTTCAAGCTGTTTATCTTAGCTGGGCTGATGGTTCATTAAACCTTTACTGGCACACCTCACAACCCTCTTAAGTGTTTACAATATTCCCTTGAGATAAGGAAAAACCAATATACAATTTTACAGGTGGTTAACTGCAGCAAAGAATCTGGGGCCTGGATGTCAAACACCTTTAGGCTTACTGTTAGAAGATCAAAGTAAACTCATTTCAAATGCAGTTTGAGTATCTGAACTTCAATTGAAATCCAAGAGGCACAGGCTCTGAAGTCCTAGGCTCACAATGAAATCTAAAGTGCCTAAATTTGTTTCCATTCCCTTTTGCAAAAACTTATTTTAACTCTTAATCCTCTTCTGTATTCTCTTGAAGTGCTTAGACAGCAATAGTCTATTGGTCCTACATTTCTGGTTAATGCATACATACAGTTACCTAAACTTTTCCCCCATGACTCATCTGGATGCTTATCTTTAACAAGTACGTAGGAAAAGGATTTACAAAAGCATTTAGTCAGTTGAGATTGCCATGTGTATCTCTCATATTATCTGTGGAACCTCCCCGATGGTTTCAAGCTGGTGGAGGGTAAATGAGAGATCATTTGATGATGCCTGGTTCTTCTAAGGAAGAATGAATAAATCCCTATCCATCTTATCCATCCCTCCATCATATGCTGTCTCATTTTTCTCTTTTCCAGGCTGAAGAGCCTTAATCTACTTAATGCCATATACAAGACTTGTTCCATATCAAGTTTTGACAGCTTACTGATCTTCAGCAAACCTATTACATTCTTTTTGAAATGAAGGAACCTGATCTTCAAGACACACATATATTGCGGGTTCATGGTGCATAGTAATATGGGGGTTTCCTCTATTGCTCTCTCAACAACTCAAAATTGCAGTTTGCTTGATTGACATTACCATTAAACTGATGCTGTTGTACAACACTATTACATTCCCAAGATTTCATACTCAAGCAGTAACAACGAGATCAGAATGTAACATTTAACAGGTAAAATTATAACTTTTCCTCCCATATTCATCAATTCACTGATTTTTATCTGCTATTTTAAGACAACTTTGCAGTTAGCTCTTGATTTTACTGCTACCAATGTCTTAGATTTATCAGCAGTTAGCTTACTACTACTTTTCTTATTTGTGAACCCACATAACTCAGTAAAGATTCCTGTAGAACTTCACAGTGAAAGCTAAGTCCTAACAGTCTTCATCATATACAATTCCATAGGTTATTTTGCAGTTTCTCTGGCTGTGTGGTAAATATCATTGACCTTACTGCAGTCACACTTCTGCAGTATATAGAACTGAATTCCATTTGTGTAAGTTTCATCATTACAGATGCCTAAGAAAGACATAGTAACTTCCTGAAGGGAATTTTTGATTCTTACATTGCTGTTTCTACTTTGAGCTCCATTTAATAGTTATATCCAGTCCTCTAACTAGATTACTTGAGCCATATATATGCACAATGTGAAATGACTAGCAATTTCTGTAATATAGAATTAGTGCAAAATTATTTTGGTACTTTCTTTAGGTAACATATTAAAGGTAAAAGCTGGATGAATTGCATAACTGACTTCATATTAACAACTCAAAGTATCAGGAAAAGTTACTGAGCATTATCATCAATAGTATCAAACACATCTGTGAGAAATGTATAAATCAAAATAATGCAAAGAATATTCTAAAGTGTTTATTCAGATCTGAATTAAAATATTTACTTTAACTATTGTTGAAGAAAATTCTAAAGTATTTAGTTATAGCTTCTAAGATTCTTTAGTTAAAATAGTATTTTCAAATACCAACCACATGACATTTATGCTAGATGAAACAGGATTTTAATAGACTGTAATTTTCAAGTGCACACATATAAATTATTTAATAAGTAAACAAACAAGAAAAATAAATTGAAAAAAGTAGTTTGATCTAGGCAAGAACCAAATCTTGGAGAAGAACATGCAAATTAAGAGAAAATAATGAACTAAGAAGTTGTACAGTTTAGATTTTTTTTTAATATCTGATGAAAAGTATATCATAAAGAGGTGTATTAATGATGAGAGAAAAGATATTTTTGAATAACAACCAGAAACAGACCTGAAGTGTAAAGTGAAATATAATGCATTCCGAATATGATAAATAAATTTTGTTTTTGACATTTAGTTCAATCAATTTTTAAACAGAAAACTATTCTATTTAGCCCAGTTGAGTGAAACAAAATATAATGTTCATAAACCAGAATAAAAGTAAAGAATAATTATATGATAAACATTAAACTAACAATACATTCAGGCAAATTTGTTTTAAATAGTAGGAAAAAAGGATACTGTATTGCATGTGATCAGTAAAGCATGTGGAAGAAAGATTATAAAGATAAGGCATAATTATGGGGAAAAAAAGTTGTAAAAGTACTTGAAGTATACTGTGAAAAAATGGGATATGCAGAATAAACAAGACCATAAATAATTTCAGGCAAAAACTATGCCTAGAAATTTTCTAGCAGTTTATGTTTTGAATAAAGACAAAATGAACACTAACAATTTCCTGCACTGAAATCTAAACATTGGGCTGAATTTTTTTGTGACATAAAATTTCCTGTTGGTTTTTAAACAAGCACGGATTATAAAATATATTCTCACTGATAACATTTATTAATCAGTTAAATAGCAAATAAATCTGTTACTAAAATTCAGTAGTTGTTTATTATTATTGTTGTTATTTTTGTCTTAAAAAAAAAAAACTCTTTAAATTACCTGTAATCTTTTCTTCTTATGAACTGTGTTTTCCAAAGATGGCTGGATCTCAGGACCAAGGATTTCTGCAATATCTCCAAGTCCAGCATCATGACCATGTTTTGATCCTTCTTTCTTTGTAGGAATACCAAAAATGTCTGCGATTATGTCAGCTTCTCCCTTTTCACTCTTCACAAACTCCCCGAGTTCAGCTCTGATGCCATGCTCAGTACCTTCAGCTTTTTCTGCTTCCATAACATCATCATGGATTCCAAACTGTGTTGGATCAGGCATGTCCCCTAATATTTTAGTTACTTTTATGTTTTTGGCTCCTTCAACCAGGCCACCCCCAAATACAGTGCTCCAAAGAATCTGGAATATTCCCCATATTATGGAAAAGAACAATTGGAATGTCCCTACAAATAGGATCCAGAAAAAGGAAAAAAAGACTTTCACCATCTCTTTGACTGTCATCTTTTTAACTTTCCTATATTGTTTCCTTAGGTTCTTCACAGTGACCATTTTAAAAAAGTTGGCAACATTCTTCTTCACTGCAACACAGGCCACTGCAAAAGCTGAAGCAGGTTCCAGGGACTTTTCTTCTTCCTCATCATCTCCAATATCCACTACATAAGCAGGCTCTGCCTCTTCCTCCTCCTCGGGCCTCTCAGATGAATCTGTTTCAGAGATCTGGGATGCTAACTGCATTTCAAAGATTGTGTCTTCACAAAAATTCACGAACAGTTCCATTTTTTCTTGCTCTCCACCTTCATTTACAACATCAAATATGAACTGTCTTTTGGATTCCTTCACTTGTGGTTTCTCCCACTGCATTCTACTGGATTCACTGATTTCAAAGTAAACTCTTTCAATTTTCTTGGCCCCACCCATTATTTCAATACGGCCAAGGTATGGTTCAAAGTAATTAAGAACACTTTCTGCAGGTTCAAGTAAGCTCTGAAGGCGTGAATCATTAGGCATATGCTCTGAAAGGTTTGTTAGCAGTACTACTACATTAAATCCAATGTCTTTGGCTGGTTCGTGGAATCTTTCCACAAAGTCAACATAATTAAACATATCGTTTTCATCAGCTTCTGTGCAGGACAGCAGGAATTCAATCTCTGACTGTATGTATTGTTTTTGAGCCTCCATTGATTTCTGAAATTCCTTCTTTGAAATGATTCCTTTACCATCGGGATCATACTCTTTGAAAGCATCTGAATTAGTCAGATCTTTTAACTTCAGGAACATGTCAAAGAACTTCAAAATCATTTCTACATTGCTAGATGATTCTACAAGTGTGTCCACCATTTGTTTTCCAATAGTTCCATTTACAACATTACCTAAATAGTGTGTTATAACAGGAAGTTATTTGACAGCTACATTTTAAATAAAGACATTTCATATTCATGCTAAAAACAGAACAAAAATGTTCTTCAATCTTAGTATTTTTTTATTCCAACATACATTTCTGTAGCAGCTCACTATTTCATGACTATGTATATTCCAGAATAATTCTTAAATAAATATGAAGTACATTTTTTCCCAATATTACATAAAGACAATTAAAGAGCAGTTTAGAAATATTAACATGATAATTGTGCTTTACACTAGAAAGGTGAGATAATCATATTTGACTATAAAGAAAAACAAGTCCAACCTTCAAGCAGTGACAAGAGCATCACTACCATATCCTTTAGAAGATCTAGCAGTTCCTTAAGCAACTCAATCTGAGCAGAGTCCTGTTAAAAAAAAATTGACTGTAAGGTTGTTTTAAATTTCTATTTATCTGGAAAATTAAATGCTTTGAGAAAAATGGTGTTAAGAATGATCAGCTCAATGTTGTTCACTTTATTCAGGAATATTTTGTTGTCATTTTATTCTGATTACTATCAGAAGTCTAATACAATATGTAACTTACTACAGTAGAAGTATTAGTACCATAAAGATAAGCTTTGATAAAGCATTAAGGAGTACCAAAGTGCAGATAAGGGACAACGGAAACAAAAAAAGTTGGCTGCTGCACAGATCTGAAAGTATCTATCTCAAAAAGAATCCATCTTTTTTCACTTCACTGGCAATATTTAATGGCATAATGCCTTACCACTCAAAGGAAACTAGAACTGTTTAGTTTAATTACAGAATATGGTAAGTCTAACATGGATTTGTGTTTGACAGTAAGAACCTAAATACTATCCTTAAAATACATCATGAGGTTTTGGCAACAGGGAGGAATGGAAGCATCAAGTTAAATGTTAGTAAAAGTGAGTTCACAGTGACAATTAATGTTAAAAGGAGTGATATGAATATGTTAGTCCTGAGATTCATTCTTGGACTTGTACCTTAAAACAGGCCCATTCTCAACCCATGAGTATCAGCATGTTAATGGCTTTGCAACTTCCAACATTCACTTGACTAAGTTATAAACATATGCAAAGAAGGATTACTAAACTACAGAAAATACCTGTGAAAGTTTCATTTGCATATTGGCAAAGACATGAAGAAAGCCAACAACTGCATCCCACAGCCTACTATGAGCCAGACTCTGTTGATTACCTATGCAAGGGCCCTAAAAAATAAAGAAAAACACATTTTTTATTTATGCAAAATAAATGAACAAGAAGTTTCAGGCTGCCATGAGGCTGCATGAGAAAACATTCTAAGGTGTCTTCAGTATCTAGTGCATAAATAGCAGATTGTATCATATTAAATATGTAGCTGTTCACATGTTTTAGTTTTCACTTTACACTTGTCCAGTGATTACATGTAGCTTTATGAAAATTTAAAAATAAAGCCGAAGTATTTACAAATTTATGGAAGAACATGATCATGCTGTGTAATCATAGAACTTCTCTGTTAGTATCTTGAGAAAAACATTCTGTTTACCTGTATATATTCTGTAAGGGAATTGAATATTTGTTTGGTGACAGCCAAAGCTTTAGAAAAGTTACGTTGTCCTGGTTCATCAATTACATCCTTGCCTGAATAGTACCAATAGAAGTCACTGATGGATTCCTAAGAAAAAAAAATGTTACATTTTCTAGTTTCAAATTCTGTATGCAGTATTTACTGCCTGCATTTGTATCACAAAAAGTTGAATCAGTAATTCAGATGAGATTTAGTATGTCTGTGTCAATCTATTTCACATTACAACAACATTTTGCACTCCCTTCAGAAGTGAACAATGAAATAAATTATCAAACATCTGATTGCACACAGAATTCTGAAAGTTCATCTATTTTTAAAGGAAAAATATATGCAATAAATCAGAATTCTTTATTTTAGATATTCCTTTAGAGAAAATTTTCACATTTGATTGCAATAAAATGTGAATCTATAAAAGTGAAGTAAAGGCAAATATGTTATACTCCATTTTCCTCTGTTTTTTTCCTCACCTGAAGACGCAAGAGATAGTCGACAGTACTAATGATAATATTCACTGTTGTGGTGTTGCCCATTTGAGTACGTAAGTAATTTTGAAAATCTGAAATAAGAAGTGATTTGTGCTTGGTTAGTATGTAAAGAAAAAAAAATCTATTTTCATGGAGAATGCCTTCTTTTCAAATATCTAGTTGGATACAGGTGCTTATATGGTGGAATTTAAACTACTTTAGATCTCTATGTAAATATAACTGCAGAGTTATCCAGATGAGTTGGAATAGGCTTTACTAGTAATATACTAAACACTGAAACTAAATTAAGACTTAAAAAATCAAATTGAAATCTGCAATTCAAATTATTGTCATGCCAGTTTCCCCTCAGAAAACTAAATTAGTTAGAGGAAAACATTATAATTGGTTCTATTCCACTCTGTTTAGGAACAGACTCACCACACATTTTCTGCAAAATTAATTCAGTTCTCTTACCATTGTTGTGCCCTTCACAGAGTAGTTGCAAAAATCTAAATAGATCTTTCGTAAATTCATCATGCTGCAAGACTTTTTCACCTTTAAAATATATAAATACAATGATTATGTGACAATTGTTATGATTAATTATGCAGAACACATAACCTTACAGTAACCTTTTAAACTGGAATTTTAATAAAAAACAGTATTTAAAAGCGTTAAAGCAATTTAAAAGAAACAGACTGATAATAATGAAAAGAAAAACTGAGACAGAAAAAGCAGAGCCAAAGTATTTAGCACTCCAATGCATCCATGGTTAAAAAAACAACACTAATTCAAAATAAAAAAAGGCAACAGGATATATATCTAATAAGTAAATTGTTAGTCATAACTAAAATCATGCCTTAAATATGAGTGACACTTCTTTAATAAGCATCAAACTCTTTATTCAAGTTAAACACACAACCTGTTGCAGACCATAAAGCTAAATCTAAAGATATCTGAGAAGATGCAATGAGAGATTTCTCTCTGTATTTGCAACACACTTTTGTAACAATAGTATCAAAAACTGTAAACCCAAACATACCACGCTCACGAACGATGACTGTGGATCAAAGAAAAATAACAAGAATACAAGATAAGAATATTGAAAGTTGCAATATTTTTCTTAAAAATTTTTGCTAAAGATATTGTGAAAATAACGCATATTCAGAACTCAAAGCCTAGAATTACTTATAGTAAGTTTAACAACAGAAACGTCGAGCCACAGTAAATAACAGTTCTAGTTAAAGGACGCACAAATAATATTCAAAGCATTACTGGAATCAGTTTCATTCTACTTACGAGTTCCTTCTTCAGTAACCATTCCCAGGCCTTCTGCTTTATTCTGTCTCTCAAACGCATTCAAGTCAAGAACACTTATATTTGAAGAAAAAACAAACAGCACAAACAGGAAAAAGGACTATAGTACACAATGGAAAATCATTTCCTTCTACAAAATTTCTGGAGGCCTTCAACAACTACTCTTGACTCACTATGACATGCATTGACTCCTATTTTATTTAATACTCATATTAAATAAAAGAGCTTTGGATGAAACTAAAGGTCCAGTGTCCATTTCTGAAAAGAAATTAGTCTCAGGTCAGGTCTCACCACTTCCCTAACTTCACTCCCAGTGATGTCATTCATGGTCTCATGTACAAATGAGGAAAGGAAAAGGAACCTGAAATATTATGTCAACTCTTTATGTTGACTTAAACCTACCTCCAAAAGGATGTTACTGCAATTGTTTCTCACTCCCACTGTTTTTCACTGAGTTGTCATATTACTTCTATTGTAATGTTACAGTACATATAATGAATTGTTACTGTGTTATTCACAAGATGTATGGAATTTGTGATTCCGTGTGCAGAACACAGAAATATAATCAAAGATTCCATATCTTCCGAGACACTGATACCTGAATTTTATTTTGTTAACTTGACATAGCTCAGCACAGGGAATCAGCACACATGATGATTATTCTCACCACCCAGTCAGAATACTTTCATTCAAACCAGCCAAATATAATTCTATCATTATGTAATTTTAGTTCAGTTAAATAGCAATGCAGTCACATATTCTATCTAGTGACATCATTAAAACCAAAAGAATTTTTAAAGCATCATTGTCATTCTCTTACCATGTTCAAGTGATTTTATCAGTACCTCTTTTAATGAGGTCCTGAGTGATACATACACACAATTGCTAATAATATCACAGCAGGGCCTTTTTGAGCAAGTCTCTGCTAGAGTGTTCTACCTAAATGAAAAATTTCAAGGTAGATGTTATTTAATTGGTCTGCAACTATTCAACAATAATTTCTGCAATGGAGGTCTCCATTCCTTCCACATTTTATCCTGTATTCATACAGCTGCTCTGCTTCTAATTCCCACTCTACTCCTTCAAAACCCTTCTGGTGCTCTAAAAGGCTGTGAACCGGAGGTTGTTTTACTATAAGATTAATCAGAAACACCAACAATTTTCCTCCTTCTATATGGGAGTTCTTTACCTTAACTAATTTGAGTTTCTGTTTTATCAAGGGGATGGACTACTGCAGTCTCACTGGTCACGTGCCATCTCTAACAAACCTTATACATGTGCAGAGGATTCAGGACAGACAGGGATTACGTAATTCACCAGAAATGTGCAAAAACTGAAAGCTTAGTAAAGTTCCCCTGGCCTGTCTCTCTCTCAGTGATGGCTTTTCTCCATCCTTGGAGCCAATCAGACAAAAACCTCGAGGGATCTAGGATCAGTAAAGGACCCATTATATTTTACTTCTCTGCCTTTTCAAACTAAGCTTTCAAAGGCAAGTGCAGTTTCTTGCTTTCTTTTCTTGGAAGAATATAAAGAATATTCTTCTTTGGAAGAATACTCTAAAAGATTAACAGACTGTTCCTGTGATTCACAAAACTTTCCCACAAGAGTCTGACAACCTGTGACTCCTGTAATTTAAATTTAACACATCCACCTGCATTGAGCAATAAGCCAATAACATGAATAAGACCAAACCTGTAGTAATACAATTTATGATTTTACCTGCAGGACTGCATCAAGCCAGAGAGACTTTGAAAAAATCCAGCATCTTTTTTCTCCTTCAGGTAGTCTAGCATTTTCTAAACGTTGTATATATTTGAAGGGAAAATATATAATATTAACATATATTATAACATATGTGCATATATACTGCATAATGTAACATTGTATTAGTATAATATAACCTTACAGTAAATAATAATATATGTTAATTAATATTTATAAATAAAATTAAAACAATAAAATAATAAGTACCTTTATAATTAATATTTAAATTATGTTAATTCAAACTTCCTGAATGCACTTGAAATGCAAATCACTGGCAAGCAATAATAAAATTGCTATTGCACCAAAAATACACTGATATTTCTTCACTGTTTGGCTTAAAATTAAGTACACTAACATGAACAACAGGACAGTAAATTTCTCAAAAATACCTCCTTTGTGCAAGCAAGGCTCATAGCAGATAGAAAAGCATTACCTGTTGAACTATGGTGTTTCCACCATTTAGAATAGCAATACCAAGTTTTAGTGTTTCAACAACCATGGGTCCTGTATGACCTGTCAAAGCAAGGATACAGTAATTAAAACCTGCTATTATGAACTTTTCAATCAGAAAGGCAGCCTGTAACTTTTACCCAGTGCAGTTGAAATTGACATTTATTTTGCCTCATTATATATCATAGAGAAGTTGTACATGGTATCTATATGATAGGTATAATGACATAACACACCTGTCACGTGCACATCATGTATACTTTACATGTGTCACAGAACATTACCTTTGCTTGCACTAATCATCTGAAGGACCATCTCAGCAGCTCCACGGTCATGTAAGCGAGCTTGCTGATAGAGAGTTCTCTGTTTTTCCATTTCTTTCTCCTGGGTTTGGGAACAAAAATGAGAATGGGCTACTGATTGGAATAGATCCAGGAAAAATAGGAAGATGAGAAATCAGGAGTTGTTGAAGACCATCTGCCTCCATAATCCATGGTTTGTTTGATTCCAAAACTTCAGAACACTCCATCTTTTTTTTATATGAATAACCTAGTAAACCAGCTCCACACACATTGTGTTATGTTATTATTGCATTTACTCTAGTAGATATATTTAAAATACTTAGATAATTAGATGATGAGAAAAAAATGTTATTTAAACTCTCACCTCAAATGTCTTTTCCTTTTCTTCATCTCCCTCTTCTTCTTCCTGACAGCTCTTTTATGTTAAAAACAGAAATCACAAGATCTTGCTTACTATGAAATACAATGCCTATTTTTTACTATAGTATTTCTACAAAAATGGCCAAATAATTTTTTTGAAGTAATAAATGAAGGTATTAAGAAGACTTAAAACCCCTGTAATTGTAAATATTTGTGCATAACCACACTAAGAAACTTATATTCCCTAATGTATGAGTATTTTAGGGTGTTCATCCAACTACATACACACCCTGTAACTGGTGTGTTACATATATTCTATATATGTATGTGCCATATCCCTATATCCATAATATTTATCTTCATAGTCAAACTCTCATCACCAGTCAGCTTTAATCAATATGTTCCAAAAACCGACATTTTTGACAGACTTCTAAAATTAACTCAAAAATAATGATCCAAAGAATAAAGACAACTAACATGTTAAGACTGCTCGTGACTTAATCATGAGCAAAACAAAGTACTACATTAAATTAACTCCTAATGGAATTTTATAATATTATTTTAATACAGGAAATTCCACATTATATGTGGGTATATATATATGTATATATAAAACTCTGAACAACATTTCCTTAATTAAAATTACAGAAATTACTAGTATCAAGCAGTCCATGTAAGAAACAGAAAGAAAAGTTTTAAGCATCTAAAATTAATGGGAAATTCCTAAGCGCAGTGAGGGATGGTGCTTGAAATTAATAACTTACTTTTGCCATCATGGCTGAATAGGCAATATATAGAGGATCATGTTCAAGTTTGCTGTGAAGAGTAAAAAAATATTTTAAATTATTTTATGATATAGTAATAGATGTCATATGCCTTTCATTTTTATTAAAGTAGATGCACATCTGCTTGAAAAGCTATTATACTTGAAAATTGTGTCATAAATGTATTTTCTTATCTACATCTAAGTCTCTAATTTTTTACTCAAACAATTTAAAGGTATATTTACACATTGAACATAGTCATGTTGGGTCATCATTGGCTGTTGAAGGTGCAGAAAAGTAATATGGAAATACAAGTTAGAATAATTGTCAGATGGCAAGATTTTATTAGTCACACAGAAAAAGTATATGAAGCACTGGAGTACTCATAAAAATCTAACTAGCTCTAATCATTCTAATCAACAGTCTAAAGCCAAAACAGAAACCGGCACCTAGATTCATGATAAACATCAACAAAACCTTTTCTGACATACTGAGTGAAGAGTAATGAATACCAAAATCAAGAACACACACCTAGCACCAGGAAAGACCAGGGGAAGGTACTCTGATTAAACCAGCAGTTCCTCTAGACTTTGATTGACTATGAGAAGTCATGCTCAATTATTTCTGCATTGGGTATTTACCAAGCTTTTAGAATGTCAAAAATAGTCAATATTTATCTCAATGTAAAGGTTATACTGAGTTTAAATACATGAAAATTCTGATGAATCTGAGAGGGAAAAAGGTATTCACCATGTACAATAATGAAAATCACCTTGGTAATGTCACTAAAAACTCAATTATTGTGTGCTTTTACTCAACATTCTTTTCAACACAGCTCTTTTACCTTCTCTCTGTGAGAGCACTGCGACTAAAATAGAGGATAATCTGATGAAGTGGATCAGGATGGGTTTTCTCAGTCGCTTCTTCTTCCTCTTCATCTTTTTTTGGAGATGTCTGTCTCAAGATTTCAAATATTAAAGTTAAGCTTCTTAAGTAATAAAACAAAAGGAGTATTTAAGCTTAGGAAAGGATTTCAGTAATTTTATACTCTCTGATTTGTATTAACTGCCTGTATTAATCTTATTCAACAGTTGACGGCATGACCTGAAATATTATGTGCCTGTATGACTCAGAAGGATTCAGACTATCTGATTTTTATTCCTATTTTATGTAACTTTAGAAGTTTCTCAGTTGCAAAGTATTGAGAATAAGAGTGAAAATCTTGGAAAAGACTTATTCAATAGAAATTATGCATCTCCAGTTGACCAGAACTGAAAGAAAGTTCCAGCTCAATTATTTAGTAGTAGAATTACTGGAATAATTTTTAATAAAATCATCAGATACATCTTATTCAGACTAGTGTTTGCTAAAATATTGTCACATATCATTTTTAAGTAACATTGATTCAATGAATGCTTGTTATTGTAAACTTCAAACATTTTTTGTTATAAAAATATAACATAGTCATCATTGGCCAAAGATCAGTGTATTACCTTTAATTACTTGTGTTATCACCCCTTTACAAAGTTTGTAGTTGTTGTAGAATTATGGTAATTATAGTAATAATTGTAATTACAGAAGTTCAATTTACTTCTCTAGTAATTCTGAAAGAATTGTAGTCACTGCTTTGATTGATGGCCTCAATCTTTCCTTTAGCAAGAAACAACAAAGTCAAACAAAGACTGACCATGTAATTGTCCAGAGCATGTGAAGAATGTCCCTACCCATGGCAGGGGGGTTGGAACATGAGGAGTATGGTCCCTTCAAACCCAAACCATTCTATGGCTCTAGGATATTAGGCATAATGGGTCTTTAAAAGCACAACATAACTGTTTTTGTTAACACTGAAGCACTTGCTGATATGTCTCTGTATGATCCATGAGGCTATATATTAACTTTCATGGTGTTTAGATATTATGGAGATAAGATCCTTGGAGGTATTTTAGACATAGAGGGAAGAGAAAGAGCAGTAGGCATTCTGAATCAGTATTCATTAACAAAATCCTGAAGTTTACCGATCACTTTTATCAAGTACACAGGTAAACTACATTTTTGCTGAATAAGGCTGCATATATTTACTTCTCCTTATGATGCGTCAAAAAGAAAACAGCAAAATTAATTTGTATCAAAGCTGAAAATGTTAAAATTAAATATTATGCATCAAAACAAATTTTAAAAGGGAAAAGGATCAACAGCGTCAAGCTTTAAAAAAAAATGTAAATAATATATAGGAACATAGAAATTACCATAACGACAAAAATAGTCTGACTGTCCATCTAATCCATTTCTTTTCCCAAGCATGAGTATCACATAGCTCGTCTGAAGGCATAAATCACCTTAATGCACTTCAGTGTGCATCACAGGACAAATGTCTTATTGACCACAGCAGAAAATGACCTTATGCTCTGAAGCATAAGGATTAGTATTTTATAAGTTTATGCATATGCATACAGTACACAAAAATTAAATAGTTTATAAGATACATAGAATACACACTGAAGTGGGCACTGATATATATGCCCAATTATGTCAGTACTTACAGCCAAATCCTGAACTAGTTTCTCCTCAAATGAATATTCCTCTGTTTCTATCCAATAGTTCTGATAGCCATTGAGGAAGAGGTTAATAGAACGGTGCCTGGGGGGGTTGTGAAAGTGAGATCAAGAGGGGTAACGGAACAGAGTACAACAGCTTAGATGGTTAATGATTAGTAAGGATACATATTTGTACAATTCTGATCCTCTGATTGGTCAGTGAAACAAAATGCAAAACATAACTAACATTCAGTGACAAGTCTGCAGGTACTTTTGAACATTCTTACTATTTTTTATACACATATGTATACATTACTTTTTATTTTGAAGGCTTAGAGTGGCCTAATATGCATTATACATGAAACTGCAGGACAGGAACCTTAATGCAAGCATGAGAAAAACACACACTTGAACAGACTGAGAATGAGTGAGTGGGATTTACATCTACAAGGTATAAATCTAAATTACTAGAATTAGGACATCAAGACAGGAGACATTGGCCATCAACACCAAAATAATTATCAAGTGCTTTCCAGCATGTTATCTGCAGATGATCATTGCCTTCTTCCACACAGAGAAGCCTAACCTCAGCTTCTAATCTTTCAGTTCCAAATCAGGGCAGTATTAGTATGTCCTCAGAGAAGCTGCACTAGAAATACACAACTCTACTCTATAAACTAATATACTACTCTATAAAATGACCAATTTTCAAAAACTCTAAGTCATATTAATTACTACTACACAGTATCCATTACTCTAATTTTCCACAGAAAACACAGCTCATGGCAATAAGGCTACATATAATAATGGCCAAACCATCCGATCTTTACATTACATTTGGGGAAAATGTTATTTTCAGCTGTACAACATGAGGGTAGGAAGGCTGTTCCATGCAGCCTTTTCATTTACTTTTATCCTGTGCCACCAAAAAAAATCTATAAAAATGGGCTGCCTATACTGTTTAATATTGTTTAAATACGCTGTGCACACGAATCAGTTTTTTATAATGGATTAACTATTGAGTCAGCCTTTTAGGCTCACTTGCTGACACTGGTGCCATTTTATTGTCAAATTTCAAAAACTGACCAATCAGAATCCCCTCTGAAAATTGTACAAATTCATGTTTTTATGATAATATTAAATCATGGCTGGGAAGGAAGAAGTGGGCGCATAAGCAAGAGGCTCTCCACAAGTTACATTACCGTTAACTTGAGTATAAGCCTGTCATACTGAGTTTTTTCATGTACTTTTTCCAGCCAAACACGTTGAAAGGTGCTCAGGAAGAAATTGCTAATTTTGTGTCTGAAGAAAAGCATATAGGTTTTCATTGAAGAAAGGCACAAGTTAAATTCAATAGTCAGAAAGTATGTATTCGTAAACCCTGTTTGAAAAATTGCCATGTGCAACTTCGCTTGTACAACAACGTATCTATGTGCATATACAGATGACAGACAATAACACCAAGACTTAAAATAAGACCAATTTTGCAAATGAATTTCCTTAAAACATAAAAAATAAATAGACATCTCAGAGAAAACGCTTATCACATAAGACATTTTTTTCAAAGCCATATACATTCATTAAACACAGAACATGAAGAATTAGTGCTTCCTAAGTTAACTGATGTTTAATTTTTTAAAAATAAAAATATTTTAAAATACAACTATTTGTTCTGCATCTGCAGGCACTTTTCATCTCAGGGAGTTCTTGGAATATTTATGGTAGAAATTAAAGTAATTTTTCTGTGATTTAACAAACATCTTCATATCAATAGACATTTGCATTTCTGAAATATCTTACTGAAATTTCTACAAACCGATACATAGGAGTGTATTTTGCAGAAATTTAAATTAAGATATGAGATTAAAATTAAACTATAGTGAAAGTGACATAAATATCTAGAAAATTTTCAAAAGAGTAAGGTTATTATTTACTGAGGATATTAATCTTTTCTAGGATAAATGAAACATTACTACTATAATGTTTGCTTACTGTCCTTTAAATTAATTGATTGTAGCATCAAAGTTAGAACTAACACTTCCAATAATAAGCTGCAACTAAAATAAGGAAATAGACAAGATAGAAAGCTGCATTTTAAGCTCTGGAACAAAGAGATTTAAATAGCTCCTAGAATTAATCATACCCCACTTAAAATTATCTCTTTAGGGTTCAGACATGTCTTAACAACATTGTCAGTTTAGATGATGGAGATTGTTAGAGGTGCATAATAGTGTGATGGGCTTATTTTCCTGTCAGAATCCTACGATTTATCTAGGAAAAAAGTGTCTGTAAACTAGTGAATTTTACCTCTCAATTGAGCAATATACCCAGAAGTCCTTGGTGATGGCAACAGGGTTGGACCAGGTGACCTTTGAAGGTCCATTCCAACCCAAACCATTCTATGACTCTGGCATTTTAAGTTCAAAGTGTTTTTTCACTCTTGTCTGTTTTGAAGTGCAGACAGCACAATTAATTGACAAAAATAGTTTTATGGCAGTTCCTTTTTAGCAACTACAAAATGAAATAGCTGAACAGATTTGCCTCATATTCATATTCAAATTAGGAGTAAACTGCACCAAAAAAATCTACCATAAAGTTTAAGAATAAAAAGGTTGAGAAAAGTTTTAACACAAAAAAAGTTTTTTAAAAAATTACAGATAATGTAAAAGTTGCATTTCAATGGGTATTACTCCATATTTTAGTGCAAATGAAAAATTCAAAAATTTAAAGATTCATAACCCACTTTGCCTCTTGGCAAGTGTTCCATCAATGTCAAATATAAAAAATAAAAGTAGGTGCGTTTTAAGGCAGAAAAAAGGATGAGCCATTTTATCATTTGCGTGCTCATGTATTTATTCTAAATATTATAAGAATTTATAAAGCCAGAATGTGGTTGTAAAAAAAATCTTGCTCACAAAAAGGTTGTACTGAAATGGGAGCTGTTCATACCATTTACTCTTGTTTTGCCAAACACAGCTCTTAAAGATGGAAGGGTTGATTCTGGCTAGTTTCTTATGTTGTATCTAAACCTTTTCATTTCTCTGATTCTTTAAAGATGGCCTGGTGATAGTGTGACAACTTGGAGAAGCTACTATATTCTAGAACTATTCATTTTTGTAAAGAACGGTTGTGTGCTTTTTAACAGTATAATTGGCTTTTTATTTGTCTTGTGCAAACCTAATATTCCTCCAGTATTAATGGCACAGCTGCAGACCTTTAGCTAAAGACCTTTACACCAATCTGTGCATTGGCTTTAATAAAGGCATTTAAAAATGCAACACAACTCCTCAGTTAAATACTTTGCCAAAAATCTTTGAATAAAATTATTAAACAGAAAAGGTGAATAATTGCAGAAAGTGAGAAGCAAACCTAATTAAAGATGTGCTTAACCTGTATCTGAATAAAACCCAGATTTTTTGAGAAGGAACAGAGTAAAGGAGATTACTCCCATGCCACATGATCTTAATATTCTGCCTAAAGCAGTAGATCCAGGCACAGGATGCATTTTATCTTGGGCTTTGCAGTATCTACATATAACTGGAATAAGAATCAGAGCAACACACAAGTCCAAAATATCCTTCTGCACTGCTCTTCCCCAATGGTCACTTTAATACATATAACATTCTGATGCAGCAGCTTAAGATTGCCCCAGACAAGCTACAGAGCATGAAGTGTTTATGCAACAGGAGAGGAAGAATCACACAAAATAAAAATAAAATAAAATAAAATAAAATAAAAGAATATAAATACAAGAATAAAGAGTAAAAAGAACAACCAATCAGAGGCAAAAAATGGACAGAAACAGCAACATCTTAACAATTCTCACAGATAACTTGAGGAACTATACAGAATAAAAACAGACAAATATGAAGCATGTAATTCCTATGGTCTTTTCCCACTCTGGTTACTTGCCATGAGATGAGTATTTTACTGCTGTGAGAAATTAGCTGAGAACTAATCAACTCTTGTCTCTTAAAATTACATAGACCTAACAATCAACAAACACGTAGGTAAACACACAAGAAGTATTTGCACTAAGTAAATAATGCAAACAAAATTTATGAAGAAATAGACCTTTAGGCCACTTACCTTGGCAGGTTGTATAATGGTGCCATTCTGAAACAGGCAACTACAGCCCTTTTGCGTTGTTTTGACAGGAGTTTGTGCCAAACAGCTTTTTTTGATCTCAGTGGTTGCTCAACCTATGGGAAAATATCTTCTAGTATAAACAATGGAAACTTTTCAACTTCCATCCAAAATTTTCTTTTCAGTTAGTGGTTAGCTAGTTAGCAAAGCAGAAAATGTTACAAATGTTCCACATCTGTTCTGGCATCGGAAAAAAAATGCTCTTTTGGGGCTTTATTTATTTTTTTTATTGATAAGTAAAAATGCTTGGGACCTTCTATATAGTAATCTCCCAGTTTATTCAGACAAGCTCAAGATGCCAGAATACCTCATACATGGGACTCCTTGGTAAATTTAAAAAATGGTTATTTTATCTGTTTCTAACCATGCATATTCAGTTGTTCATGTAAACATATTTCTGTGCTATGTCACTTGTGAATGAAATGGATTAACTTTATGTAGGAAGAGTACAAATGCCTTTTTGCATTTAAATTGTATCATTTGGATGAATAGGCAACCCATTCAAAAGTTGCTACAGCATCCTCAGGCACAGAAATAGGAGATGAGGAAAACCCAGTATGTTAAAAATAAGTGCAATAGCAAACATCTCTTCCTAAAATTACAGGGTTCTCAGCTACTGCATGGAGATGATTTGTATACTATACTTCGTGTGATTGTTCACAAAGTTTTGCAGAAATACATCCTGAGTTTTCCCTACAGCTAGATGGAGGTACTTCAACAGATTACACTGAAAACTCTGCATGTATACACATCTCTGTGCATGTGTAATTGGATGCATGCGTGTACAAAACCCCAAGTTTCATCTGGACACTGTAATGTCCAGATAACCCTGACAATGTCTGGACATTTCACTGAAGCTATAATAATCTCTGCAAGGAAAAATCTCAGGTTATTTTAAAACAAACACAGTAGAGACTTTTGGCTTTTTACCTGCTCCAGATGATACAGAGCAGCTGATATCCTCTGCACACGTTCCACATTTTTCTCAGGGTCAGTAGGTCCATCACTCTTCAAAATATCTTTGTACAGATTTAACTGCCATTTCACAGCTGGGTCCTCAGACTAAAAGCCAACATATTTCATTTGTAAGCTGCTGAATGAAGGCACTAAATTTGATCAACACCACTTCTACTCCCATAGTGTAATAAAGAAGGTTATAAATACTCCCAATTTCTGTCCCCTTTCAGACCAAATTAACATCTGCTAACTGCTCAGAAAAATAGCATTGATTCTGTATACTGTTGAGCAATTGAACTCAATTCTTAAGCAAGGTTCTGTATTTTTATTTCATGAAACCAAATAAAATACCCTGGGACTTTTGTATTCCACTTAACTGCATTAAAAATAAAGAAGCATAACTAGTGCTGGGATTCAGTTTAACTCCTTAGCAGTAAAGCTATTTTTTGGAATCTAGAAAAGACAACTGGAATTTCAGTAGGTGAAGAGTTACAGACAAAAGTTTTGTTTGTTTTTTTTTTTTTTTCTTGCAAGACAGAAGTAGGAAAAACACATTAAATTAGTTACTGTGTCCATTTTAAATTTATGTAAGCACAAATTTATAGCAACCAAATGGGTCCTCTTCCATGACAGATAAATTAGTTACTTTTATTGTGTTCAAAGGTTGTAGGCAATGATCTAAATTATTTTTTATTTACAGGATGATGAGGACTCCATATTGGTATTACCTTTGAAAGTATATTTGCCATATAATTTGTAGGAATATAAATGTGCTTGTAAAATTCACAATTGCTAAGATGACATATGTTTTTCTTATTTTATTATAGCCACTTTAAAATGTATATATTATTAGAAATACTATTTAATCATTAGTGAAAATTAAATTCAAGAAGAAAAGCTGAAGTACTACAGTTTCAACTTTGTTTTCTTCTTGGATCAATTTCATTCTAAGTAGTTATAGCTTTTCGACTACCAGTATCTCAATTCTTCACACTTGTCCCATTCAATAGATGTCCCCAAAACTTGAATATACCAGCCAAAGCTACAAATAAGCCATTTATTACACTGAAAAAATAATGAAGAATAATGTTAAAATGACAATCTTTCTAATAGCTTTTTGGATTATCTTTTTTAATGTATCACAATCAAAAAAACAACTGTGCCTTCTGTGTTTTAAAAGTGCATATCATCATCTTTAAGACAGATTTTTTTACATTACCTTTTCTTGTAAGTGTAAGTTGTTGCGTAAGTGTTCTTTGACTTCCTCATCCGTGTCCCTCTGTAGAAAGGTAGAACTTTTTTTCAATTCAGATTAAGATTCATTTCATGAGAACTTTTACAACATAAAACAGCTTTTTGTTTAATATTGAAATGCAATCTCTTTCGTTTTCAAAGTATATAAGATACCAGAAAGGCATGGTGCAAAGGCTTTCTTTAACCACAAAATAAGGATTAAACTTTGAAGGGAATTAAAGCTAACTAATTGTATTCCAGTATTTGTCCAAAAGATATGCATCTATAAAACTGCACATTGTGTACAAATGGAAAATAACAGAGAAATTATGGCAGCTGTAAATACACTTTTTAAAAAATGAAAGCACAATAATTAGCAGCTATAATTGCTAACAGTACATAGATACATTTAATAATATTGACTGGTCTGTGCTTCAAAATTCAGTTTCTGCTTATTTTGCATTAAAAACGATTACAAAGTACACACTTACATGGCTGTATCTAGTCTTAGCCAAAGAGATGAGCTCTTGATCTCCAGGAGTACACATATTCAAACCAATAGGAAGCATCTTTTTAAGTGCAGCCACAATCAAGGATGTTTGTATGGAGTACAAATCCCCTCTACGTTTTGATTTCTTCCTCTCTTGATCTTGTCCTCCAGACTATCATAAAAAAGAAAAAAAAAAAAAGAAAAAAAGAAAAAATGATGAATTTCTGTAGTTCTCTGATCACACAATTCTTCAACTCGCTAATGGTCTAAGGAAAATACGTTCCTGATGTAGTAAAAATAATTAAAAATGCTACACTAGAGAAAGGGTGTACTGTCTTGGGCGGGAAATGTCAGGGAATACTTTTGGTGTGTGCCAATGCAGGAAGCGCAATAACAGTAATATTGTAATAGGAGAATTACACTTTTGTGTGCATTCATACATATTACTCTAACTAATATTTTCTGGATCTTACCCCTCAAATCAGAAACAACCCTAAAATTAAAAGCTGAATCATTCTCAGAGGGCACTATTTTTTGTCTAATGTCACTGAGACAAATTCAGGATGTTTACATTTTTGTAAGCAATTTATATGGTTATCCATGGTCTCAATAAATGAATATTGCCTGATTTGTCTCATCTGAAAAATACTATTATTTAAAATTTATTACATTATTCAATGTAATAAAATTCCAGTGAATTAAAGCCTCTGGGAAAAGTATTGCCCATTGGCTCTGGCTAATATTAGTAAATTTGGGATGAAAAATTAAAACTTTTGCATCTTTGGAGATCATAATTAATAGGAAAAGGAAAACAAAAGAGACAGATGTAAACAGCACAACAGAATAACATATACCCTGTTTTCTTACGACAGACATTATACAACATATTTCGCACCCAACTTTTCCTATGTGAGACAGAGAACCAAAATCTTTCAAACAGACCCATATATTTAATGAACACATAGTAAACAGCAACAACATCAAACAGCCCAGTTCTGAATTCTGTACCTAGATTAAACTCCTACTGTACTCAAGGGGAGTTTTGCTTAAGATAAGATTTCAGGACTAGGCCTCTAAAAATAACAAATGCTTGCATTTAACCCTCCACCTCTTTTTCCTTCTGTCAGTTAAGATACTAACTACTGTTATTATAATATATTGTGTAGTTCCACACAAGGATACAGCAGAATCCATTGCAATTCATTATTTCCCAATTATCACTTTTATCACAGTAATCACTGGAAGAAAAAGGCAGCCATATGTATTCTAGTTGGTGATAAATTTTGGCAAATTCTGTCTTCTAGATGGTGAATCTCTGTGTACATAGCTGGTGTTGAGTATTTTGCAAGTCTGGAGGAACACGCAATGGATGTGGCTTCCTTTCTTAAGGAACTAACAATTGCAAGAGAGTACTTAGCCCCAAAGCTTTGCTTTTCAAAGTGCCTTAGAAATAGCAGAGATGCAATGGCTGTAATAATGACATTATTTGTACTCTACATTGACAGCAGACAAACAAATCCCACAATGTATCACAACTGTATTCCAGTGGCGTCACTATGCATCTTAAATAAGGAGTAACAAAATATGTAATAGATACATTTTGAAAAGAAAAAAAAGGAAAAGGAGAGATACTGGTTTCTATACCTTTTCTGTGAACATTTCCCACATCCAATTTTCTTTATGTTCATATGAGATTAATAACTAGGTATGAACAAGGTGAACCTTAAAACTTGAAAATTTTTAAAACATCAAAAGATCCATTCTGCCTTTGCCATAAATTCTGCTGTCTGAATTCACATCTCCAGCTGATAAATGTGTAAGTAGAGTCACAGACTGAAACCTAAATGACAATGGAATTGTTTCTCTCAGTTCTAATATGCACCTACGAGTACACACATACCTTCATTACATATGTAAAGATCATTAAATTGGATGTATTTTGCCTAAATAATTAATTGTGTTAAAAGGACCTCCACAGGATGAATTATATAATTTGGTTGCCTAACAGCATATAATGATATTACTTAACTGAGGATTTAAACACTCAAATGGATATTTCTGAAAAAAACATATACATAGAAACAATTACAAATTCTTCAATAGATTAATAATAACTAACTGCACAATGAAAAAGAAGAAATCATTTATTTGCACTAAAATTCAGCTAAAACTAGTGAAGATTATGGAATTAGTATTTTTTTCTATTTCCATCCCTCTCTAAGCTTCAATTCTTTGAGATTATTATGAGAGCATTCATTAAATCCTACTCTGTATACCTGTAGAAGTTTGACAATAGCGAAGTGTAAAATCAGGTTATTAGTTAAACAACTTCTTGCTTTTTAACTCATGTCTCTGGTTTAATTGATTAAAAATTCTTCACAGAATCATGTGTTTCTCAGCACACAGGGTGAAGGGGAAGATAAAAGGGTTTATGCTCCATTTTGCTGTTCGTTCTGCTTCAGCAATGAGGAAAAAACCATAGGTCAGAAAGCACTCACCTATATTAGAAATTCATATTAAAAAAGAAAATAATATGAATGATGCAAAGGAAGATGACCTATGGTTCACTGGAGGAAAAGAAAGTTTCAAATACTTTAAATACATAAAAGAAACAAGGATTATTCAAAAGATTTGTCACACCTCACAGCTCTAGTAAAGATAATTTCACTTTTGAAAAAAGGTAGGATTTGAACACTATATCTTATTTAAATGTAATGGGTTTAATATAATCTTCTATTCATCTACAGATGTGGTATAGGTTATAGCACATTTCTCCCATGCATTCTTCTTGAATATCATAAGCCAAATACATCTTTCTGATGACTCCACTTAGACATTTCTTTTAAAATGTCTGCCTTAATATTTTAGCAAACAAATAGAATGCAGAAAGACAACAGAGGCAGAATGTACATCTCAAATAGTTACAAAAGGTAGCTGTAGTACATTTTCACATTAAGCAATGTTTAGGAATGCCAAAGGGAATTTCATCTGCTCTGGTCAAAGACTGCCCCTTTAACTCAGACAAAATTATAGTAGGTGGGACCTGGACCTTCACTTTGTGACGCCACTGCTATGATCAATGGAAAGAGTGCTTGGAGCCTGATCATCTCTAAATCTAAAACAAAGACACATCATGCACTTTGACCTGTACCTTTACTTGCATGGCCTGTATGAAAGAAAAATAAAGGGGAAAAAGAAACATAAGTAAAAGAGATGAAAAGTGATAATTTTACAAGTTAGTTATAAACTTACTTAGCTTTATGAGAACCATAAAAATATAAGCTTGTAGATAAAACAAGAGACTGTAAATGTATAACCAAATGAGATCTTAGTGAAATCAGCTTAATCTTTATTAAATGATTGAACTTCTGAATTTCCATTGCTATTCTACCACACACTGCCAATTGTTGCTTGCACATATAAATACATCCAGTAGGTAAGCCTACCAATAAACTGATTGCTGTATCTTTTCCCAATTTTATTGAAAGAAAGGTGTCTGGAACTCTGGATAGTCCAGTAATGAAAAACATTCACATTTTCACCAAAATAGCTGTTTTTCCCTCTTTTCCCCACCAAAATATGTTTGATAAAAAGTATGTTTAGAAATCAAACTGTCACTGACAAGGTGTAGCACTTAATTTACAGATGTACTTTTCCATTGCATAGCTTAACACTCTTTTGAAGACAACCTGAGAGAAAACTTTAGCTTGCATCTCTCAGTAGGACCCATTTTGAGAAGAATATTATAAACTCAGCTGTAACTTTCATACATACAGAGGATTTTTTTTTCTGTTTATTATATTAATACTACAAATACACTTAGATAAACACGTATTCCACATTCAACATTATATTATCATTGTGTCAGGAAATCTTAAGAACAATACCATTAATTTATGGTAAAATAAAATAAACTTTTACTCAAAACAATTCTCAAACAGGCGTAGGAAAATACTATAGAAAACTTGCTTAAAAACAAGCAGGAAAAACTAAAGACACACAAGCCCCCAGTTCTGTCATAGCCCTAAGAGTAACTTCATTTTCTTGTGATACTTGAATAAGCTTCAGTGTTGAAGTCAAGCTATGATTAAAATATTTTTATAGTCTACTCCATTTATATCACATAGTAAGAAAAACAAGTACAAGTCAAAAAAGCAAAAGACTAATCATCAAATTAAGTGTTAGAATTGTTAGAATATTAAGATCTTAGAATGTTCAATATCTTAGACAAATAGCAAATTTTAATTTAAAAATTCCATTGTGTGAAATATATAGACTCTGCATAGACATGGCTCAGCCGATATAGACTAAAGGTAAGGAAAGATAAGATGTTAATTATATTTAATTTTTTGGAGCTGACCGTAAAAATAATCCACTCACAATTTACCTCAGTATGTCAAAAATGTATTCTATGTAATTGAAATGTAGTCCATGCAATTGAAACAGTCACAAAGAAGAGATCTAATATTCTTGTAGAAAATACTAACATGAAATCCTGTAATTACTGTAAATCTGCAAATAATAATTATTACATACTACAGATGGGCACTAACAACAGTGTTGTTTCATAATACAAACTTGGATTTTATGACTGCCTCTAGGTTCTGTAATAGGTCTATTCCAATGTTCTTAAAAATAGATTAAAAAATTAATGAGGGAAAGTCAAATAAAACTTTGGTAGGCTATTCAAGGGTGCATATTTATTTAGATTCCAAAACTGACACAGAAAAATTGCCCACATATATATTACATAATTATAATGTGCATGTGAATGTATATGGTTAGTCTTCTATTCCAATTAACTGGAAAACACAACAGGACATAATTTCCTCTTAACCAAAAGGCTGTTTTACTAAGAAGCCTATGAATAAGTTGGATATAACACATCAGTGGAGTTGAATGTGTTTAAATTCTCCATTTCAACACTTTTATCATAAATATGTTATTTCTATGTAATCTAAGTTACCAGTCTCTCTCAGACTGAAAGTTCTCTAACTTACCATTCCCCTCCGAGCAATCTGCTGCCATATTTTTAGAAAAGAAAAATTAAATTCTCAGCTGTTAATACATTTATTTGAAAAAATATTAACAATGTTAATATTGTATAATAAAAATGCAATGGGTACTTAATAAATTTATTGATTGTAATGATGAATCATTTGTTATCAGTGCTATTAGCTACCAATAAGTAATGTGATGCTACTCCTTTATCCTCTGCTTTCTTTCCTTTTCTTCCATATGGCATGTGAAAACATAGAACCTTCTATACATGATACATTACACCTTACGCTCTGATAGAATTCCAATATTTTGTATTGGGAAAAATAATGAGTCTCTGTCTCTGTTACCTAAGGCAGTCTGAGATCAGTACGTGGCCTTACTCCTTCAAAAGACACTGAACTCTTCTGCCTTGGGCCCCCTGTCAATAGCCAATGTTCATATTCAGTTTTCTATACATTCTCCTGCTTGATAAATATTGGATAAGATTCCTTCCACTAGAAATAATGTGAATAAAGAGGAATCAGTCATATAGAGGAAAGGTCTCATTATTCTGTTTACATGCTACTTTTTGAGGTGAATGTTAACATTAAAGCAAGAAATTATAAAAATAATGTTCATTAACGTAATGTACTCTACTGATCAATGTCTGAGGATAGAAATAAATATCAAGAAAACCAGAAAATGTGTTACTAAGGGAATTTTTTGTTTATTTTAACCTATGCAGTCTCAAAAAAAAAAAAAAAATCAGCTGTAAATCTGTCATTTCTTAAATGTGCTGGTTTTAAAGCAAAAGCACTTACATTTTATATTATGAAATATTAGCAATTTTCTGCTTAAAGACCACATATAGAAAACCAATACAACACTTCTAAAAGACACTTCATATATTTCGTCATGGTATTTAAGTCACCATGAAACAAATGTCTATCCAAATTATCAGCCCTTCTGCAATCACACCTGTGGTTACAGTACCATATTAACAAAATATACAGTCATGAACAGCACAGTATTTTATTTCTTCCTTTATTAGCAATAACCATGCACAGTGTCCTTGAATGCTTGAAATTGCATTAATACACTTACAAAATATTATATGCATACAAAAGCCCCCAGAATGTATAACCATACTGTACTGTATACCCATAGGAATAAAAATGCAGTTATATATGCTTCTATGTCTGTTACAAATATATTCATACAAGTATTCACACATAGTATATCTGTGTATTAAATATACACAACAGATATTTGAAAATACAATATCAAAATAAAATGTGGATGATATGATTCCTGATGTTAAATTCTTGTGATTTTATCAAGATTCGAGCAGTATGAGGCCTACCTATTCTTTATTTTGTAAAGATTTGTCTTTCATTCCTGCCATGCCAGACTGACAAAGAAAATGACACTAACAGTTTACTTCATATTATCCTGTTATCAATACAGCAATGGGACACAATTTGGATTAAATATATATGAATCACCTGTTTCTAATCTATGTTGTTTAAAAAAGAAAAAAAGGAATGCCTACTTTTTGTCTCCTCAGACCAGTTCTAACGTATAAATATTTAAATGCACATAATAAATGTATGTGCAATGATTGCCATATGATAAAAATAGAGAGCTACATGTTAGACAATATCGTGCAATTGCTCCTCAAATAGCCTGGACTGTGCTCACTATTTATCCTGTTAATGAGGATACAAACATTTCATTTGTATCAAAAAAAATTTATAAGATGAATCCTGACAACAAGAAAACAGGTTAAAAATTTACTTATTTCTGAAGACAGAATTCTTTATAGTTGCATCTGTTTTTCAGAGCCACTCATGAACTAATGATGATCGGATAATCTGCTATTTTTGCTTGTAAAAATTCCAGTATCAGGGTTTGGCTTAGCCAGGTTTTCAAAACTTAAAAAAAATTAATAGAAAAAAAAAGCCAAACTTAGACATTTTTAAAGATAATTAAGAAATGTAATGGCACATTTTATCTTCCTCTCTACTGTTTGAAGCTGAACTTACAGTAGCTATATTACAGGCAACCGAAATATAATGAAATACAAAACTTTAAGTGCTACTTCTCTGCTACACCTTAGAAATAGGATTACTCCAAACACATTACAAATATGACTAAAAGAAAGGGTTTCTTCACTACATTTACTTACACTAATTGGACTTAGACTTCATCTGGCTTTAGCTGAGTGAGGCAATTTCCTCAGCTAATGCCAAAGCATTTTTACTTTGACAATAATAATTTTCTCTATTATACAGGTAATGAATGTACTTTCCAGCCATCATATCAGCATACTGAAAATTAGCAAAAAATAAATGAATGTGTTAATTAATAAGAAATAAGAAAAAAGGTGCACATGTAGCACACTATATGTATAAATAAAGAGGAATATGCAGACCACAGTGCTCTATCAAAGTTGACAGAACAATACGGACTGACATTCACATGAAAATGATGAGGCAACCAAATGTTTCTTCATTTGCTTTTATAAAATAGTCTACCTTTTACTTTCCTGAAAGTTTAATAACCCATATTTTATGATACCACCCATATTCTCTTATATGTGTAAGTTTTTCAAACCAAGACTTTAAAATTAATCTTGTGTCTTTGAGTATTAGCAGCCTCAGTAACTCTAAGGTACATGGACTATATTTTGCATAGTAGTTGTCACATCTATCAAGAGTAAAACAATTTTTCTTTTCTTCTACTAGCTGAGCAGCTGCAATATGAGTAGATTTTCAGAGCCTTCTTTCAACATACAAAACACATACTGAAGATTCACCTGATCCACAAATTTTTATTAACTTACTTTAGACATCTTGCTTTTGGTGTCTCCTGTTAAAAATGCCAAATTGTTGATTTCATTCTGAATGACAAAATTTTGTTCTTCTCTTTTGAAATTCTAAAAAAAAAAAAAAATCACCAGATGTTTTACTCATCCGCATGTGCCACATTTATATTTAAAGATAGAATGAAATGAAAGGGAAAATGTACATCTTATCTTACATGTGATTTACACCACAGGATAAAAACTTCAGCTACCATTCGAAAGAGTTCATCAGAATCCGCATCTGGTTTCTTTAGCCAGTTGGCTCTAAGTACAAAAATGAGAGAAATTTTAAATAAAATACTTAAAATAAGACAAATTAACATAATCTCTGTTTTAAATATTGGGTCACATTTATGTAGTTACTCTTGAAATTTAATGAGAATCACTATAAGGTGTGATGACCATGCTTAAAAGACGCCATTTTTCATGGCAGTTTACTCATCTCAGCAAAAGTCCTAATTCCTAGCTACATATTTCTGCCTCTCTCTCCTCCCCACGGTGCCAACACGTTTTTGTGCCTGTTCTATGAACCAGAATAGAAAACAGACCTTGCTATTCTTTTTTTTTTTTCTAATAAAACTGTGTTATCAAACCTTTGTATTGATCCAAAACAGAACTCTGTAATGAGGAGATCAGGAAGACTACAGGGAAATAAATGAGTTGGTAATGCTGTAAGATTCTTCAATTGGTTTATTTTTGTAATCCAGGAAATACTACAACTTTAGTCTGGGTCTGTGTGCAAAAGGATACTCAGACAACTTGTGCAAATGAACTAACAGATGCAGCCCTCTTAAATGTCTCTAAATTAAAATGCATCTATACGACCATACGTAAAGTTGGAATCTGACGGTAGACATGGAAATAATTATTGTTTTACAACTTATGCTCATTTACTCTGTCTTTCTAGTTGGATTTCTCCACTAACCCAGTTAAATCTGCTTTTAAAAAATTTGAACTCTTTTCTTGCCAACAAGGTCTGACATAGTAAAGCCTTGAGTTTATCTAGAAAAAAAAATTCTCATTGTAAATTTGCTCACAGCATAAAGATTATGCATGCAATGAAAATGCATCTAACCAGCCCAATACTTACTAACACCTAAAAAAATACAAGTGAACAATGATTATGCACAGAAGAACAATGTTAAGAATAAGATAAGATACTGTAGATGCTGAGATACTATAGATATACTTCAGATACTCTACTGAGGAGCATCTTGGGATTATGTTCTGAGACAAATGAAAATGAAAGTACAGGAAAAGCGCAGAATAATGCTTCAGTAAATGGCTGAGGATAAAAACTTCTGGTAGTTCTAAAAGCAATGCATTATTGTCCAAATATTTTTTATTTCCATCTTTAAAAAAACTGAAACAAAAGCAATCCGCCCCCCTACTAATGTCTTTGTGCTATTGTCTACAAAGAGAATTAATAAATTGAGGCAAAATAGTTTTTCACCTTTTAATTAACAGTGAAGGGGTTTTGCCTTGTTTTTTCCTTTTTGTTTGTTTTTAAAAGCCATCTGCCCTAGTAATATCATTGGGCTTCAGTAGCATATATAGGTAGGTCAGTATATGTGTTTCCAGTGACAGTAGTTCAGTTGCAATACAATCAAATAAGCCAAATTTTGCATCTGAGCAAAAGGTGTGAATTCAAAGTAAAGCAATCTTTAAGTTAGGAATTTTAACACACTTTGGATCTGATTCTTAGTATAACATTAAGTGAATTGTGTTCTTTCTGATTGTCTGATCATAGACTCCAGTATATTAGCCGATAAATATGACATTAGTTATTATTTTGTGTTTACCTGTTGTTGTCTACATAACGTATCAACATTGGATAGAAGGCATAAAGGTCTCTACAAAGTACAGCAAACTCATCAAGAATGAGTAGCTCAGCTTCTTGGGTGTCATTTTTGCTGTCTGCTTTCAGTTGCTCCTCTTCCATCACTATCTTCATAGCTTTTTTCTTCAGTTTATCCAGCGTTGGAATAAAGTGAGATCTGAGCAGATCAGGTCTGGCTTTGCTGATGATGGGTTGAGCGTAAACTATACACGAAAATATAGATAATACTATAATTAATGCACAACTGGTGTTTTACATTGTATTAATATGAATGCTGAAGTTCTAGAAACAGTAAAGGTTATAGGGCTTCCCATATTTCTGCATCATAAAATTATTAATAAAACTATGCATGTAAATTTATAAAAAACTGAGATTAGAAGATTGGGGAGTTGGATTATAAGTATTTCAGTCTTACATAAATTAAACTACCATGGTTTTGGCAAGTCCCATGTCTCTAAAAACCTAAGCAAATCAAGGACTGGGATACAAAGCCCTCACAAAAATACTTTCTGTTTTCTTTGGGGTTTTGTGTCTGGGACAGGTATTTAGGTATCCAATGTTAAAAAACCACCAGAAGATAGTGTTCTGGAAGAATTCCTTTGCCACTTTTTGCCTTGGGCAAGTTCAAATGCAGAGAATGAAAGAGTAATTCAAGGTCACAGATCGATTTTGCACAAGTACTGGCAATAAAATGTAGACTACCTGAGTCAAAAAGAACAACAACAGTGCATTATCTCCTTATGTAGATGAATAACCACTAACAAACTGCAAAAAATGGCCTGTACAATTAAGCAGCACACTTCTTACTAAATTTTAATGGAATCCCTGTTTTTATTAAAGACCTTCCAGCATTTAAAATGAGACCAAAAATGCAGTGCCAATGGGTACTTGGTATTCAAATTTAGCAGGAAATTATTACCTTTACATAGATTTTCTTGAACCATGTTATTGCATGTTATATTCTTACACTATATAATATGAATGATAACATTTGGATACAATAAACTTCTTTAGCAGGATAAATACTAAATCTTATGGGATATTTGAAAAAACTTTCAGCTTATTTAATAGCTCACACATTTGTTCAGGCAAACTAACTAATTTTGAACTTGGGTTGCTCCTGAAATTATTTCACCACTTACACTTTCTTTACATTTTGTCCTGGTATTTCAGGAACAGAGTTTATGGCACTTATACCCTCTACTGTAAAACTCAGTTCTTAGTTGTCTTGAAAATCAAGGGAATTCACAACTCCAAATTAAATACTAAGGCTCTTATACAGTGCATAGAGGAGATTTTCAAAGTCTCTTATGGTGAATAGAAAGCCCTCTACTTACAGTGATAATACAATGCATGCATAGAATTAATAATAAAAAACCCCATATTTATCTTATTGTTACTTATCTATTATTTATCTTTCTTTCATGATGGTTCTAGTTATATTTTTTTTGCTATAATATCACTGGGCAATAAGGCAAAGTATAACAAAGTAATTAAATATTATTAGTACAATTGCTCTTCAAAAAGTATTTACAGTACCTGCAATTCTTTTCATCCAAGATGCTTCATCTATTCCCAGATTGTTGTTAATGATTTTCAGAATGTTTCCAAGAACAATGCTCAGATGCTCAGACGTTATCATTGTACAGCAAGGCCCAGCACTTTGAGGAACACTCTCAGACCCTCTTTCCCACCAGTAGGATAAATAGTTGCATAGCATGGGTAAGATAACCTCAATTACATGGGGCATTTCAGTATACCTTGCTCCAGACTCTGCTAAATCATTTATTTCCTTTATTAGTTTATCCAGCTGAGGGATCTCTGGACACATTTCTTCTACTGTATCAGGCATACCTAAAACTGCAAATAAGGGTAGAAAACAAAAACATTAAGTAGCAAAATAAAAGAATACATCTATGTTTAAACCATAAATACAAATAACTCAGATTTTGTTCCTTCACCATCTTGGATGGATAGAACTGTCGTAAGACTTTGGGGTATGCATGGGTTTCTCCTTTCATAAATTATGTCTTTCTGATGATGTGCATATTGGTAAACAGTAGCCACAATAATGCTGCGGCTTTGCCATAAGGTGTCCTGCAATTATCTGGTGAGCAGTCCAGCTATGTAAAAGCACAGAACAGAAAGCTTATATTAATATTGGATACACTCTGGCCATTGTATCCATAATCATTCACTACTTTTACACTGAGACGCCAAAGACTAAATCCACCTCAGGGAAAAGGAAACAAACATCTTAAAACTATGAGTGGGGTTAAAATGAAAATGTACTTAGTTCATGAACTCTGCACATCTATTTCCCAACAAAAATGCCAGGAAAGAATTCCAGTTGTCAGATGCTTGTATGAGAAAGATGATTACTCAGCAATTAACAATCCATTGCAATCTAGTGCCAGTCACTCAAGCAAAATTCCTCCACCAGTGCTGTTTCTATAAAGAAGAGCTGACAGGAATGAAGGGCTAGCAGAAGCTTTTCCATAAATGCTTTTATACAGAAAAACTTATTAAGCCTATGTAATCAATCTATCTGCTTTTTTTTTTTCTTGGTTTTTTTTGTTTAAAAGTACAACAATTTTGGCAGATAGTGACTCTTACATGGATTAATGAGGAAAATACTGAAATACTGTAAGATATGAGTCCATCAAATTTAAGTCGGGTAGAAGCAAGCAAAGAAATTCAATGTAGAAGGACTCATGCTCCTTTCAACAGAATCACAGTATGGGTAAGGCCCATTGTGGGGTTGTGTGTGTAGACTAGGGAATGAGATGCTGGAAAGCAGTGTCGTGAAAAGGGACCTGAGGACCCTGGTTGGCAGCAAATTGAATCTGAGTCAGCAGTGCCCTGGCAGCTAGGAGGGCCAAACCCTGTCCAGGGGTACATCAGGCACAGCATCGCCAGCCAGGCAAGGGAGGGGATTGTCCCACTCTGCTCTGCACTGGGGTGGCCTCACCTCTAGGTGAGGCCTTACCTCCTGTGTGCAGTTTTGGGCATCAGAATACTAAAAAGAAATGAATTTTTTAGAGAGTGCACAAAGGAGGGCCACTAGGATGGGGAAGGCTCTGAAGGGGAAGCCTTATGAAGAGCGGCACTTGGTCTGGGCACTTGAGAAGTGGTCAGAGCTCCAAACCTGACAGAGTTCAAGAACTGTTTGGATAATACTCTCAGACACGTGGTATGATTCTTGGGGTGTCCTGTGCAGGCCCAGGAGTTGGACACAATGATCCTTGTGAGTCCCTTCCAAATCAGCATATTCTACAATCTGGTCCAATCTCCCTGCTCAAGCAGGGTCATCCTAGAGCACATGGCACAGGATCATGTCCAGATGGTTCTTGAGTGTGAGGGAGACTCCACAACCCCTCTGGACAATCTGTTCAAGTGCTCATTCACCCACACAGGAAAGTTCTTCCTCATGTTAAATGAAACTTCCTGTGCATCAGTTTCTGCCTGTTGCCTGTTTTCTTATTGCTTGTCACCACCAGGAGAGCCTGGATACATCTCCTTGACACCCTCCTTTCAGATATTTTGTATACATTGATGAGGTCCCCTCGCAGTTGTCTGTTCTTGCAACTGAACAGGCCCAGCTCCTTCAGCCTTTCCTTGTAAGAGAGGTGTCCCAATCCCTTAATCATCTTTGTTGCTCTCCACTGAAGTGCTCCAGGAGCTCCATGTCTCTCTGGTACTGAGGAACCCAGCACTGGACACAGCACTCCAGGTCAGGCCTCATCAGGGTTGAGAGGAGGAGCAGGATCACTTCCCTTGACCTTCTGGTAATGCTCTTCCTAATGCAGCTCAGGATCTCATTGGCCTTCTTGGCCACAAGGGCACTGCTGGCTCATGGACAGTTTGTTGTCATGTCATTCTCCACAGAGCTGCTTTCTAGCAGATCAGCCCCCAGCCTGTGCTGGTTATTCTGGTGTTATTTTTCCCCAGGTGCAAGACACTGCATTTGCCTTTGCTGAATTTCAGACAGTTCTTCTCTGCCCATCTCTCCAACCTGTTGAGGTCCCTCTTTGATTAAGATTTCGTGGAATTAATCATATTCTGCCAGGAGTTCCCTATACCAAACTGCTTTGGATCATTGGTAAGCTGATAAAAACATAGAAATAATTTTCCTGTTCACATAAATCAGATATTCTACCTCTTGCATTTTGCTACATGTATACAACTGTATTTTCCAAAAAAATTTTTGTAGTGTAGATAAGATCTTCAAATAAGCTTCAAATATTACAGTATGCATCTTTAGAAAAGTATTTGAACATTATATTCAGAAAAATATCCAAAAATATTAGCAGAAAGAGAACAGGGTTAACACAGTCTCAACAAAGTAGAGCAAAGCTAAAATGACAAGTAATAAAACATCAGTAGTAGGAGCTCTCTACTGAGGCATACCTTCAGGTTTTTTCCATTATACATAACTTCTATTATTTAGTTGGAGTGAAGTAAACACTCCAACTTTTTGTGTGTGTATGTGAGGAACAGTACTTACTTGCTCTTTCTCGTGCACTTTTTGTGTTGAAAACAGACAGTGGATTGTAATGGTTGAGAGAAGGTTCAAGGAATGCTACTGGAATGGCTGCCGCAAGAGATGCTAAACATTCCCCAAGTGCAGGACGCTGCCTGTATATGAGAGACTAAAAGTCATCTGAGAGGAAAAGTGTTTTACCAGGCTTTCAGTGTCTAGCATGCACAATAAAAAGAAGTACTAATGTTTATTGTTGCTTGATTTTATCTTTTTAATACATTAGGAACTGACAACTTAGAAAAATTAATTTCTCACATTAAAATAACTACTGTTGATCACCAAGGTGTAAGAAACACAGTTAAAAAACCCCACCTTCACCAACGTTCTGGTTCTGACCAGGACAGAGTTAATTTTTGGCATGGCCAGGACCCAGAGGTTATTCTGTACCACCTCACATCGTTGCCAGGGACACAGTTAAGACATTGAAGGGCATCCTGCATGGTGGTAAGCAATTGCATGTGAATTGTTCGCCTCTTTCTTGTACACTGTCATTGGTATAGTTGCTCTTACTGTTTGTTGCCTTATTTCATTGCTGTTTCCAGTAAATTCCTCTTATCTCAAACCATGATACTTACCTTTAGTGCCTCCAATTCTCCTCTCCAGACCACTTCAGGGGAGGGGAGGAGGGACTGAGAGCTTTGGAGTGTTTTAGTGAGAACACAGAGAGAGAATACCATTCTGAAACCATGACAACCTTATTTGGCACTCCACATATGACAGGAAGATAGCAACAGATCTGACCAGAGTGAATTGGCAACAAATCTGATCTAAGCATTTGTTGTGTTAGGTCCAGAATCACTGGTCACAATGCTGCTTGGTCTGTTCGCATAGTCGTGGTATCTAATCCTGTATATATTTCTGTATATGCAATAAGTGTTCCTCATGATGATATTTTTCAGAGCAGGGAGAGGGATCAGAATATTGCTTTGTTGCTGCACAGTGTAATATCAGCTTATGACATAACAACAAGGACAGTGTGGGTAATTTGGGATGTGCATTCAGTGCTGCTCTCCTGCTCTTACCTTTGACACTACATCTGTGAGTCCATTAATAATTATACCCAGCCTGTGGGGGAAAAAGAGGGGGGGGGATAATTTTCCCCAGCTTTTCACCCCCTTTTCTTCCTTCTTGCCTGTTATAACAGATTTTGAGGATTTTGAATTTCCCTTGGATATTAAGGAAAGCATGATCTTATTGCCTGGTCTGTAAGGTCCTCTCACTTTTGTCCACACCATGTTTAGAGACAAAAGACATTTTTAGGAGAGCCTTTCAGAGATGTGCCCCGAGGGTGTATAGTCACCAGTGGCATGGAAGGTGGGAGAAAATGGGCTAGCTTTTGAAGGATGATTCTGCTCCAGTGGTTTTTAAGTTCACCCCCAAGCAACTACAGGACCTTGAAAAAGTGGCAGAATATTTGAAAGAAAAATGCTGTGGTAGTTATGTGCAAAGTTATGCAATGTGCTGGGCTCTGACTACTGTTTTCGGACACTTCTTGATACTAGACAGTACCCTCAGAGAGAGGAGGAGGAAAGCAGATCAGTGTATTGTGTCCACTCAAACTGCAGCTGAACCAGAGGAACAACCTGCCAGTAGCAGTCATCCCTATACAGAATAAAAAAATCCAAGACAAAAGCAGTTTGCTTAGTGAGGGATGAAGAGGAAGTAGGGCCCTCACAACAGGAGGAAAAGCCGGGGTGAGAGGTAATCACCTGATCCCTCTCCCTGAGTGAGCTGTGAGATGTGTGAATAATCTTAATCCACCAGTCAGGTGGATGACCTGTGACCTGACTGCTCTGATGTTAGGATATCATGGCCCACGATATGAAATTAGATGGTAGTGAAACCAAGCATCTGGGATCCCTGTCCTGGAATGTGGGCATTGACAAGGGGTTTGGGAAAAGGGCAGAAACTCTCAGCCTCTGGAGGCAATTCCTTCCTAGTGAGGGATAAAAGAATCATCTATTAGTGCACCAAGACAAGGGAAACACCATAAACAAAGGTATCCAGTACCTGAGAGAATCATCTGGGCTGGAGGTAGTACGTAAGGATTCAAATAACAAGTAATCCCATATAAATCCAGATAAAGACCTGCGTACACAAACCAAATGGAGGAAGTTCCTACTGAGTGTGCCATTGCTGTATGTGAACTCATTGGCAGTGATGTCATGGAAAGAAGAAGAATAAAGAGTGGATAATTTGGTTACCAAACTCCATTCATAGAAGAAAGTATCTCTACCCCCTTACAGGCCTGTGTCTCATCTGTGGAGAGACTGTCCAAGGATGTCCAGCAATTTAAAGTGTCTCATGTCCTGTCAGTATGGACCTGAGTGTCTGCTATGGGGAGCAAATGCTCCCCTGCTCAAGAGAGAGGGTACACACCCCGAGGTAACCTGTGGTTTTACCTGCATGACCACAGACGATTTGAGGAAGTGGAATACCCACCTGTGCCCTAACAACATGGGTACGTAAATTGAGAGGAAGATCAACCACCACAGTAAATGCTCCAAGGAAAAATGGCACTTCTATTTTCAGAGGGCAAGTCCTCAGAAAGAATAGAAGGGCTGACGTTACTTCCAATCCTCTTGAAGGGACTTGCAGTTCATATTTATAAGTAGGGAGCAATGTGCACCATGACCAGAAACAGAGGGGCCCTGCCCCCAGCCAGGTGGAGGAAAGGAACAATTGGACTTATTGGACTGTGTGGATTCAATGGCCTGGCACATCAGACCCACAATAGTATAAGGCTTTAGTTGACACTGGTGCACAATGTACCCTACTCTGGTGCCATCAAGATATGTAGGGGCAGAATCCATGTCTGTTTCTGGGGTAATGAGAGAATCTCAACAGTTGACTATACTGGAAGCTGAAGTGAAAGAAGGGAAGGTGAACAATTACACAGCAAGACTATGAAAATTCTTTTTTTAGTATGTATTTTCTATCATATGTAAGTCCTAAATATGAGGAACCAAGGGAAAGGCCAGATTGGATAGACCCTTGAGCAACCTGGTCTAGTGGAAGGTGGTCCTGTCCTTGGGAGGGGAGATGGAATTAGATGATGTTTAAGGTGCCTTCCAACCCAAACCATTCAATGATTCTATGAAAGCCTACAATTTTACAGGATGGAAATTAGCAAAGATAAGAATTTCAGACCTAATTGTCAGTCACTGACATATAAAATAAATAGTGTAAAATAAATCACTCAGGGAACGGAGTTGTTCAGTAGAATGAATAGAATAAAAAGGTACTTAAAGAAAAGCCAAATTAACCCTTTAGACAAGATATGTTAGGAAGGTAACTAACTGGAAACGTGCACATGAAAGAATGAGGAATAACAGTCACAGTCTGATGTGCAAGTATTCGAGGAAGTGGAAAACACTCGAAATGTAATCATATCAATCTAGACTTTGAAAACCCAAAATAAGGTAAAAGACCACCAACTGATGGTAGTTATGAAGAAGCATTTTCTATTATACCATAGATCTAGCAGGCTTTCTTCTGTATTTGCCAGCCTTAATTTTGAAGTCTCAAGTAGGTCAAATCAAAGTCTTACTGAACAATCTGGATATGTATGTATGACTGAATACTGCAGTTAATTTTGTCATGTTTAAATATATACATTAAAAATTGCTATAACTTCTTAACTCATGCAGAAGTTTATATTTCTTATTATTGTCACAGATATTTCATCATTTGTGCTAAAAATTATTTGAAAAAATGCTATAAGATAATCAATAAAAGACAAAGACACCATAAAGAGACATACAGTTTTTGGGTACTGCGTATGAGTACAGTTTTCAGCCCCAAATATAGGATCTAAATTTCTGATGCAGTGGACAAAAAGAAATGACTGCCAGAATGCCTATAACAATAATACTATTCTTGACAGTAGTGCATTAGGGCTCAAAGAAATCAAGAGCATTTGCATCCAATTCTCTATTTATGAACCACAGAGACATTTGAGGAAGAAATATCCACAGAAAAATCAGAAACATCTCCAACATTCTAAAGAAGATAAACAGTCTTTGTACAAAGGATAAAACACTTGAAGTGGAAGTTTGTCTTAACAGGGCAGCAGCAGCAATCCAAATAAGTATTAGTCCTGAGCCCCTGCAGCCAGAAGTGTTGTAGAATCAGCAGAACTATTTCAGCTATAGAAAGAGAGATTTATCTGCGAAAAGCAAACTATGACTCATTTTGCAATGAAAGATAAAACTTCTTAATGCCTCTGCCAAAATTCACTAGGAGAAAAACCTGCCATTTGATCCTGAATCTAAGCATTGCTTAACTTGAAAAACTGTTCAAGTCAGCTCAATCACTCACTTCTAAGTTTTGCTGAAACATTAAGCATTGTGTTTGAAATCCTACCTCCCACTTAGACACTGATGTCTGCCTACAGATGTAATTTAGGAGCCTGAGACTAGTTAAAAAAAACTAAATTAAATCTACCATTGAAAACCTCTCACACAGCCTTAGGAAACCAATTAGTTTTCTTGGATTTATCTATTGTGATCACTCTTCCATTCTAAGATGACAAATGAAGTAGGCAAAGGTGGAGCTGCTAGCATCAACGTTTAAGGAAACTGTCCAGTGCTTACAGCTTTTGCCAATCAAGTGGAGGCCTGTGCTGTCAGCTCTTCTTATTGAAAGGCAACTCAAACACAACCACGTTTCCTTTCCTGTGAGAAGACCCTGACTACTAGTTAGATAAGGGGTAAAGCACTATTTTTTCCTATCAGATCTACATAAAGGAGAATTTAAGATTTTCGAGCCCAGAAAGAGAAGAAAGAGAGTATAGCTTTGTGATTAGTGATGGATGCATAAAAGCCTGAATGAGAACACACAGCTTGTGCACACAAGTTCATGCATGTAGAGTGGGAGGAAAGATCTATCCACCAGACAGCTCTTGCAGGGAGGGAGGGAGAGAGGGATTGGAGACCAGCATTCCTCATACAAGGCAAAGCCTCTCCTAACCAGACTACAGACTTACATTTCCTCCAGTTTAGTCTCTCTCTCCCTATGGATCTTAAACTTTTCATCATAAGAAAGGCCATGAAATTGCCTAACCTAAAACTTTCACAAGTATAAGGATGGGCAATCCTTATCTTGGTTCGTATCTTGTAATAGTCAGACTGTACCAACAGATACAGATTTGATCCTTTTTTAATGGAAGAAACTGCTTGAAATACAGCATAGCAACTAGACTCTTAAAGGAATTGTAGGCCTTAGGTTTTTTTGAATACAAGTAACTCGTGATTTCCTTTGTAGAGTTAATGGTTGTCAGAATACTCTACATATCCTCAGGATTTTATACTCAGCACAACATTTTTGAGAACTCTGTATAGACTGAGGTGTGAAACAGGTGCTGCCTACTTACCACAGCAACATGCAGTAGAAAATTTTTAGGAGCCAACAGAAAAAAATCAGCTTTTCTTATGGGAAAAATAACTCCCTGCACATACAGTGCCATATGCAGGATGAGTTATTTACTGTTATTTAGTTTTGAGGGGGTGTTTTTGCCTGTGGAATTGAATGCTGAAGTATAAGCAACTACTTTCAAGGGGAAGTGTATTTTAAATATCTCTCACTCTTTCAAATTCACTTTTCATCCCAACTGCTTTATTACCTAAGCAACTGACTCCTAAAGAAGAGAAAATTTTGCATGCTGAGTTTTACACTTAATACCTTTCAACATAGATGTTCTTTCCAGTCCCAAGAGAATAGAGGCTACAAAGAATTCTGTAACATGAAACTTGTACATCACCCACTAGAGGAAGATAAAAAGTACATTATCAGTATTTGTTCAACTAAGGATTACTTTTCAAATATCAAACATCTGTTTTATGCAATCTGTTGAACAGTGTCTAAAACTTTAACCAAATGTAGCACAGAACATTCTTGCCTTCAGTACTCCACATGGTCTTTACCTTCAATGTCTCAAATATCTGGTCTGCCACCGACATTCATTCCAAAACCTACCAGATCATCAGACTTTCCAACAGGACAACAGATGCTTGCTAATAAGATATTCCAGGTTATCACACCCACAGAGTAAAGTTTTAAGATATAGAACATCACTCTGTGTGTCCGAACTTTAGGTACTTGATCTAAAGGTTCACCATATTTTTAAAGAATGTATTTGCATTGTTGTCCATCTTTTAATTATGACCCAAATATATATAAAATTTTGGAACATAACTAGAGACATTAGAAATATTAGAACATAAGAGGACCATTCAGCATATTGCTGAATCTCAAGGATTCACTTCAGTATTTTTAAACTAACTGATACTAAATATAGGGAAAATTAAAATTCAAAGACCTACAGTGGTTTCCACATGTAAGGGAAAATCCACAGGTAATTAATAGTGAGTTGTCTCCTTTATTCTAATGAAATAAAAATTTGGTATAGAAAACTAGTCTCATCCACGCATTTAGTAAGAGAGCACTTAAAGGGATATTTTAATTTCTCTCTCAATGTTTGGAGAAATATTGTACATAATTAACTTGACACTTATTTGGTATTATTTTTAAACATGCATTAGAAATAAGGTACTATGCAGATAATTTCAGATTAAATGCTGGAAATGTGCATGTTATTGAAAACAGAATTTCATCCTTCGAATCCATGCAATCATTACTAAAAAGCCTTTGTATCATTATAATACAATAAAATTCAAAAATAAAATAAAATACTTACAAAGTAAATCTATTCCAAACTGATACTGTGAAATATGTTCAAAAATTGACGTCAAAATTGGTAACAATGCTACTGTAGTATAATTGATATTCTGTGAAACACCCTTGATTTGTGTTCGTGAATGAGTAAATTTTCCCAGTTTAAGATTTTCTGAAGTTTTTTCCAAGTCTTCAGCTGCATTTTCAAAAAAGGCACGCAATCCTGCTTTAACAAGCTCAGATCCTGATTTCATAACTGTTCTGAAAAATAATAAGGGAAAAATAATAACTTTGCATTGATCTTTAGTAGTTGTATATACATCTTAGTTACATACTATCAGTCTCTGAAAACACACATGTATCAGTGAACTTTACATTATGAACAGAAAAGGGCACTTACAGCAGCCTAGCAACAATTAGCTCTGAGTATTTAATACAAAATAATACTTTTGAACAAGATAATAATAACAACAACAATGCGTTTGAACAAGACAATGCCTTATCAGTAAATACCTTAAGTCATGAGAAAGCTCCTCCATAAAATATGCTCAAAAAACCACAGCGTTTAATCCCTATATTTTTATGGGAGCCACAGTAAGTAGGCACATAAAGCACCCTAAATCTAGAAATTGCAACTGCAATACCAGAATCACAGTCCCATTCCTTAATTTTTTGAACTCTTCTCCAATTCTTGAATGAAGCTTCCAGTGTTGTTATTCACAATAAGTTCATTGTCAGGCTACTGCGTAACATAACCAGGCCAGAAAACAGTTCAAATTAGAAAACTATTATGGCCTCTGTAATCTACATAATAATTTCAATGATTACAAACTAGAAAATGTAACTATGTCAATATATGAATATACTCTGCATACTTCTAATGACAGATTTTCCACTATGTAATAAACTGTCTTAATATCTGCAGGTATCAATACTTGCAGTTCCAATGATTGTGTCATTTATATCTCCTGATAAAGTCTTGTCTTTAAATGTCCTTGGAAAGGATGACAAGACTTTTCAATATTTGAATGACAGGCATTGAATAGAAAAGTGTAGATTAAGCACTTCAGACAAAATCTGCTAATATGCAGGACAATATCTGAATTGTTGATGCTGGTTAATATAATTGATTAAAAATAAAGAATAAAAAATTTACAGAAACAATCCAACTGCTTCTGACAAGCTCTGAGCAACCTTCTTAGTTTGCAGTTGGTACAAATGTTGCAAACTTACCGTGTGTCAAGAGACTGAGCTAAGATATGCAGGCAGTTCACCATTGTAGCAGAATCACTACCTGGTTAGAAAGAGGTACTATGAGAGCACAATAGTATAGAAAACATAGCATCTTCTAATGATGGAAAATGTCATTACTAGGGATGCACAGTTTAAACATTACATAAGTCTCCCACCGTAGGTCACTGGAAGGGGACTTAAGTCTGGTTCTAGAACTAACTTTCAATTTCTTAAATCAATTTCCATACAAGAACTAAAGATGATATCTAATGTCTAATTATGGGTCATTTTCACCACCTAATCTTGCAACATTCTGCACTCTGTATTTTGTAGTACTTACATTTCTTTTACAATTTTTTACCGATAACTTTGCATGAAGTGTATTCTTTTTCCCTACATCCCCTTTATCTATTGAAAAATTAATCTATTGGATTCAACAGTTGGATGACAGAAATAAGAATAATTAGTGTAAGATTACTTTTGAAAAGCTAAAAGTAACTGCAGAGCATTGAGATTTTTTAAAGTAGTCTGGAGATACTAGAACATGCTATTTTCTTCTTGCTTCAACAATTTATACCTTCCATTAAGTGTTAGCTTCAGAGATGTGTTCAATGTACTCACTAATTTCACTAGAAGCTTATAGAGCATTTAGTAGATTTTTGCCTATACTTGTGAAAAGCTTCAGGTCAGATAGAAAGAATATTATATATTCTTTAAATTTTTACCTTTATCAAGATCTTTCTCAACAACTTACCAAAAAGTGAGATTCTATGTCTAACAAGAGCAGCTAGTTTGCAGAACAGGCTAAAGAAGAGAAGAACAGAGAGAGGAAAACAAGATAAGAAAAACATTAAAGACTTATTTAGAATATGAAGTAAAGAATAGTAGGAGAACTAAAAAGGAAACACAACAAAGTTCCTGGAAAGTGTATTTTGAGTGAGAAGTGATGATAACAGTCAACTGCATTAAGCAGACTAACATTTTGAAGCTTCTGAGATCTCTCATTTTCCACACTTCACTACTTCAGAGATGACTTGAAATGTGAAACTTTCTTTTGACAATGATTTTCAACAATTGCATATGATATGGCTGAGTCATTCTTAATGACTATTTTTTCTGAATAAGAATTATTTTTTCTAGGAACAAGAAAAAATGAGAAAATTTTACTGGTTTACTTGGCATTCTGCAGGACTCAAAAGATCTTTGTACTATTTAAATTAATTTGCAAAGATATGCCTTGTAAATAAATAAAACTGTGTTTCCCTCTGATGATGGTAAGATGAATTCTGAAACCAGAAGAGCTTCTGGCATGTAAATCAGAAATTTGCATATCTAACCTACCTGTCAAAATAGTAGGATAATTAAGAGAATAAAGCATCAATCTCTAAAGATTAAAGGGGCTGCTTTAATAAAGACAGCTAGGCAGATTTGTACATCATTTGTGCTATACTTTACAAATGGAATTAGGACATAACAAAATGAAGCATATACCTTAGGAATTGGTATTGTCTCATACTAACCACAGATTGTTATTGTTATCTTCACAACAGTAAGGAGATACTATACTTCCTATAAGATGAAAATAGCAGATAGTCACTTCTCTCAATGAAGGATGCACAAAGAATTACAAGATATTTCTGCAATTATGCTAGCAGAAATGTGTGCCAAGATCTAGCTTCTTCCTCTGGATTTGTAAAGCCACTTTGTACAGCCCTAAAACACATCTTTCTACCTTTAGTAAGCTGATTTGACTGACCTTAGTGAAGTAACAGGAGTATTCAGCGAGGAAGCATAAAAGTCAAGTGTAATTAAGTGACACTTCTGTCCTCCTGAACCTGAGCTGACTGTCCCAGCTACTGGTGGACTATCTTGCACAGTTGTATATAACATATATGAGAGCTGAGGAATGCAGAATCTTGGGGACTTACCACCCACTCTTACGCACAACTGCCATAAAAGGACTACCACCCACACAGAAGATTGAAACAAAAGGGTAATATTAATTTAGAGAAATGCAAAAATGTGTTGAGAGATAAGCTGAAGAATGGAATTTAGGAATTTGGGTCCTAGGCCTGATCTTGTGTAACAACATGTAAGTAACCTTTATTTTCAAATTTTATATCTACTGTGCACTGGAAAAAGCAGTTAACTCTGGTCATTGTAGTGAAGGAAAGTAAAAGAAATCTGAGAAACTGACACCTAAAGTAAGAAAGCATGAGAGTAAAACAGTTTGAAATACTAGGAAACAAAATTTCTGAAAGAGCATAACTGGCAGCACACCTTAAGGGGAAGAAAAAAACTGGCAATCAAAATATTACATTACAGGTATAGTTAAAACCCAATTAAATATTAATTTCTAAAGGTTAACTGCAGAAAAATTAAATTAATATTTTCATATATGAAGGCAGCACATTACAAATTAAAACATAACTGCCTCTTTTTAACTTAGTGTTCTAGAATAACTTTGTATCTAATGGCTGATTCCAACCAAATCTGAAAGAATACAGCAATGCAGAAATTATTAAATTCCAGCAATATTTGTCAAGCAGCAGAAGTAATTTTGTACAGAATCCATTAATTCCACCTAAAAATCTACCTCATGGTATTTTAACAATGTTTTTGATATTTGAAAATTTAAATAAATGTGAGACCATTTAAATGAATCAACAGTGGAAAAAGCTTCAACCAGAAACTGCCACCAACAAGGAAACACAACCCACTCTGATACTGTGCTTGCAGAAGAGTTAATTAATATTTTGATGTTATCATCCACAATTACATATTGTAAAACACATAATTATAAAATATATTTAGTTCTTTAATTGTCTATTTATATATAATAAAGAATACTAAAATGAGGAGTTTTATTCACTCACTGCCATTCTGATACAGAATAAAACATTCACTTTCCAGCTGAGAAAACTGAGCTTTAGAACTATCTTTCTCTTTAATCTAAGAGACCTTTAGTTATCTATATAAAACACTACTGCGGAAATCTTAATTTTCTACTTACCTTGCTACCATTTCCTTTTCCTTATTTGATGCATATCCACTGCTACTGAGGGTTTTTGATGGAGAAGACAGGAAGTAGAGGCAGTGATTTGTAAAGTACTGATCAACTAATGGTAAAAGAACCTAAGAAATACAGACACAAAATGTATTTTTTACAGAGCACAATGCTAAATGTAGCAGTAATGGTCTGATGGGTCTAAGTTCTTTAAAAGAATTTTCGTTCTGTAACACTGGTTTGGTTTTTTTTCCCGACACAAAGGCATGTGAAATAAAACCTTGAGTCTTACCATGTTATTCAAAATTACATAAGTAATACACAGAATTACACAGAGATATCTGTTTTGAATCTAATATTACATAGGAATGTTTCTGCTAATTAGATGATATAATGCACCTCAGTGATACCTTGTGGTAAAAAAGCTCAGCTAAAATTTATATATTCAATGAGAGTATTAATATCGTATGATGAATAAGCTGACTTTTAATTTCTGTTTGTTCTCATACAGAAGCAGATATGTTGAAATATTTGGAAATCCAGCATATGAACTATTTTTGAAGGTATTTCAAAATGTTTGATAACAACTTAATTAGTTACCATGAAAAAATGGAAAAAGATATATTTCTATTATGCAAAAAGCAGTCCAACATAAAGAATACTACATATGCTGTATGAAATGTATATGAACATTACTTGAAATAATCACTCACTTTAGCAAAGAATTTTATTTCTTGGTCATGTGGAGATTTTTCAGTTTTTCCACTGGTTACAATGGCTTCTGCAAGGATACAATCAAGGCAGATACAAATAAGAAGCTGGCTAATAATAAATAACAACAATAGCTCTTTCAGATAGCCTTACAAAATTAGTTTTACTCAAATAAAAATAAAACTGCAGAAACTGTTTAGCTAGTTACAAATGTTCAATAATTTAATCTGCAAATTAAAAGACATGATTTAATTTTATTAAATGCAATAAAAATAGTGATTACTACAAATGTAAACCTTTCGAGCCAAATATTTAAATATCAACAATTCTAACTATTTTTAAAATAAAATCAGCAACTCACCCAAATGTGCAATAAACTCTTGAGCAGAATCAACATATTTTAAAATTTTCTTCAGAAACTTAAAGGCAAACCTCTTTTCCATGGATGACGCATCCAACTCCATGTCATTCAGGCCCCTGTTTTAGAAAGGATTAAGAGAAGTAGCATTGATGATGGTAGTAGTACAAATGATGCCAGTACCATAAAGCATTCCATGCTTTATTATCTTTTTATTATGGTAAATTTTCCTAAAGGAGAAAATGACCTGCCATGGTAAGTCTTAGTTATCAACAGCCTAGCAAGAAATAGAGAAACATGACCTGAGTTTAATAAGAGGCATAATATGCTAAAAGTATCCAAAAAACATGTATTTTAGGATAAGAACTTTAGAGTGGTATCTTATTGCAAGAACAAAGCCAAGGTATGTCTGAATCAAACAAAGCAATGCATTGGTCACTCAATTTCTACTGCTGGCTCATTAAAGTGCCAAGTGTTCAGGAAGCCAGCAGTTCAATCTTAACAAAACCAGCCTAAGTACTGACCTTCATTAGATTAATCACTACTAAACTTTATTTTGTCCTTTAATTTTAAGAATGAATGAAGCCAGAATGACTTCAACTACTAAATGAAACCCTAAATGTAAGTTACACACTACTATACTACTAAAGTATTTGAGAAATTTCAACAATATAAAATTATTTCTAAAGAGGAATACATTATTAACTCTCTAAGATAAATTCATTACCTAAATCAAGACTGGTATATGGAAGATATTAAAGAAGAATAAAAATACATGTGGTTGTCTGTGTCTAGATTTAAAATACTGGATTTTATCTTAACTACAAACAAAACCTCCCTGAATAAAATTCTAAAATTTTATGGATCACAGAAAAATTTAAGTTGGAAGGAAAGTTATGGGATCCAAGTCCCATCTCAAAGCAAAAGATCTGGTTGCTCAGAACCTTGTGTGATAATGTACTGAGTAACTTCATGGATAAATATCTCGTAATAACTCTGGAGAGCCTACTATAATATCTGGCCACCCTCACTGCGAAAAAATAATGTTGAAATATTTTCATATATCTAACTGGAATGTTCCTTGTAACAACATATTACTTCCGAGGAGATGGTGTGTGATCTCATTATCTCTATAACCTTGCATGAAGTAGTTGAGGACAGTGGTAAATCCTACTGTAGCCCTCTGTTTTAAAGCTGAAAAAAATCGAACCTGTCCTCAGAGCCTCTCCTGGCATGACATTGTCATCAATCCACAAAGCATCTCAATGGTCTCTCACTTGAGCAACTCTGTTCTCAATGTCTTCCTGGAGAACCAAAAACTGGAACCAAAACTGAACCAAAATATTCCTCATAGAATCTCATGATCCATCAACCTGCAGAACACACTCACTAATAAAGCCTAGTACACAGGCAGATTTCATCATTACAAGGACACATTCCTGATTCACGTTCAACCTGCACAAATCAAAGAGCTTTACTGCACATATGCTCCCAGGTTCAGCTCCCCTATTCCTGCGATTATTCCACCCCAGGTATAGGACTTTGCATTTACCTTTGCTCAACCTCACAAGATTTCTGTCAGCCCATTTGTCCAGGCCACCAAAGCTCCTCTGAAGGGTAGCCAAACTCTCCAATTCATTGCTAAGGGTTCATTCCGCAAAACTGCTAAGAATGCTTTCTGTCTTGGCATCCAGGACAAGAGCAGGGATTTCCTGCCCCCCCCCCCCACATGTTTTTT
>VZRZ01002579.1:837364-855123 GCA_013398175.1 Climacteris rufus
TTTTTTTAACTGTTTGGAAGTCACTCAACTCTATAGGTCTTTTAATTTATTCTGTTTTCAAACATACTCACTTTCACAAGACATCAATTCTTTCCTCTTCATTTCCTTGAGGTTGTCTTGTACATTTGTTTAGTTCACAACTTCTTCATAGTCTATTTATTTCAAAATTAAAAGAACTAAACTCTACTTGAGATTTTTCATTGATAGGTGGTGTGTTACACCTGAGACATCTAACTGCTTTATAAAGTGATGAAGTATCTGAGTGACATTAAGGAAAAACCCTGGTTACCCATACTGGCTACTTCATTTGCTTCTGTAGAGACCCTTCAAATAGTAGCAGACAAGACAGCCTTTATCAGTTAGAGAAAATAACCTGGCTAAAGGACATGCAGAGACTACAGAAGAGTTGAATTGTGTGTCAGAAGTATTGAAGGGAAGAACTAGGGTTTTGTGGCACTGAGGCAAAAGCAAGAGAGGAACAAGAAAACAGGGAAGTTGTTTGACTTACTGCTGTGGTATGAGAAAATGATCATTTGTACTGAGATTTCTTAGCACTGGTATGGGAGTAAATTAGGGAGAAAAAAATGAAGATTAGACTAACAAAAAAAGTTGAAAAACAGCTACAAAAGAAATCCAAGCAAGAAAAGTAATTCTGGGAGAAGGTTGATGCAACAGAAATTTTAAGGACAAAAAAAGTCTTATAAGATATATGTTCTTGACTATGTCAGAACACAGTTAACAGGAGAGAAACAGTTACAGTCTGGGGGAACAGAACCAGAGAACCAAGGAAAACATTCCAATCCCATTGCAAATATAAACTTAGAAGGACTCTAACCTTCCATCTTACAGTTTAATTTGAAAAAAAATTAAGAAAAATTCTATTGTGAGAGTTCTGGTTTACATATTTTGATGACCCCTTATTAATTTATTTATCACCTGTGCAATCAAATTATTTAGTATGAATTAACAGTTATGTATGCTTCAGAACCATCTTCAGCTGCCTCACTCTTGCAAAAGAGACTAAGTATTTATCTTTATTTTCAGTGAAGTCACTGTAAATATTTTTTGAGTTTATAAGAAGTAATGTTTCCTAAAGATTACATGTATTTTCCTAAATATTTAAAGATGTTGGTAGGACTGTGAAGTAAATAAAACAATATCCAAAGACCATGTAGAAGTTTAAAGATGCTTAACAAAATACCATGTTGGTTCTAATATGTACTTGAGTAAGGCCCGAGAGAGTTATCTATATGTCATAAACACATAAAGTGCTTCAAAAATGTTTTCAATAAAGAAGAGCAAAAACTTCTGAAAAGAAACCTCTGAAGAGGCAGATGGTATACGTAAAGTACACATGCTGTTCCGCCTATACATTTCCAATTATAAACAATTTCTGTGTTTTAATGATTAGACCAATGTTTTCAAGAATGATATTCTAGAAATGGGATAATTGCAATGAGTACTTAAAATATTTTTTATATATATACACATACACACACACACACGTATATATTCATCTGAAGAAAACTTTGAGAAGAGGAAAATCTTGATTCATCCTAATAGAGACAATCCCTGCAAAATCTTTGCCCATATCAGTAAAGAGTTTCAAGCTGACTTGTCCCATGAGTTAACACTGAAAACATTTCTTTCCTAACCCAAAGAGATGCAACTGCAAAATTTGAGCAATTCCATTGGTGTTTCAGAAGATCATTCATTTGCACTAATTAAACCAGCTTTTCTTATTCCATGGCTCTAAAGCAATTATGGAAGATATATAAAGATTTGGTGGTATGCCTACATTTGGGTTCAGGCTGAGAGCCTACAAATGTGGCAGGAGATAACTTTTCTCTGTAGTAATGCAGAAATGTATAGTTAGAACTGTTTTGTCGTATCTTAGAAAGGTTATTAATTGTTGAAACCAACAAAGTTATGTTTTGCAGATCCTAAAAACTGATTTTTATAAATTTCTGAGTATATTTCCAGTAGAGACTTGAAAAATACAAAGAAATGCAAACAGGTAAGATCTGACTCCATGCATATACAGAAAAATTTGTGAATATAATTTAGTTTATAAAAATGCTGAATGGCAGCAAAATTGACGTTTCCCGTATGCTCAGGTGTTTCGCATATAATAAAAGAGGAGAGTTATAGTAATTCACACTTCCATCATATAAAGCCAAATACTACAGTAAGAAGTCATTTTAATTTCATTGACAGTATAAGTCCCTCCAGGCCAGCTTACTTCGGGACACAGCAATTCAAGTTAGAGTACAACTAAGGAAGTCTATGCTTTTGCTAGAGCAGAAGTTTATGCCCACAAATCAGCCACTTTGTCTTACCATTTTACAGAATGCAAACCAATATTTTTTTCAAAAATTTGATTAAAAAGCAGTTTTACATAGATATGTTTCAGTTTCAGATCTCAAATTTATTTTTCCAGAATCCTTACTGACACTGCTGGCTGCTAATTTAGACATTTTAAATTATCTGCTTGTTTAATTACACTACTGTTGCTGTTGCATTTTGTATTTACTATGATCACATACTTATTAAAAATGGTGCCCGAACATACTATTTCAGAAGAGTCTTTCTGAACATGAAAATAACTCTGATTTATAGAAGATATGCCAAATGGTAATTATGTTAATAACTGCCAGACAGCAGTGAGATAAGATTAACATGCTGGTTTGTGCACTGAATGCAAGCAAACATCTGAAAAAATGTGCAACTTACCGAGATATGATTATACCATTGACTTGAAGGAATTTAAACAGCTCTTGTGCCTTTTCACGGTCCCGTGATTTCTCCTTGGCTGTCAATGTGTCATAAGGTACCAATAAAGGATGACTACCTCCACCTTTAGTAAGTTGAAAGAACTGTAAGTTTTTCTACTGTAAGATTTATTCTGCTTCATGTACAAAAGGAACTGGTTTTGATTGTCTTACACTGTCTTCTTGCAGATTGTTTCTTCTGTCATTTTCCTTGTCTTTTTTTTGGGTGGTTTACAGGATTCTGGCTTACCTTTGCTTTCCAACTCCATTTTCTTCTTTTTGGCCCATATATTATGGTAGTTTTCTGCCATTACCTCAACCATTCCCTACATTTCCATCAGAAAAAAACAATATGTAAAATTAGGTGCTAATTAAAATTTCTGTAATTCTACATAATTTTACAGTCTTGAGTGAAACCTACACTCTTGTGGTAAGGAAACATGACAGTTAAGAGGCATTTAGATATTCAGCTGTTCTTTGAAGTCAGCCCAAGCACAGGATCCATATATATAAAATGCTGTGGACAGCGTCTTTCCTAGCTCCATGATAATTTTTTCTGGGAACTCAGGAAGAACCAATAGCATGAATGGTAGAAATTTTGTCTTTTAGTATGTAAATAGTATGGCATGCACTTCTCTGCAAAAGTGTATCATAACTACAGTCACAAATGCACTCATAAAACCCAACAAAATTCAACTCATTAAAAATTAAGCAACTAAATATATTCATTATTTTCTGCATAATAGATGCAAAACACAAATACAAACCTGAAGCTCCCTAGAAAGTGCTACATTAGACAGATCAAGTGGTGTTGGGCTATACCCATTTCCCTGCAGGGGAAAAAAATAGTTATTTTTAGATAAAATAATTTCAGTTAAAAGAATCAAATATTCAACTAGAACATATCTGTTGTTGACTTGATTAGAGTCACAATTCTAAAGTTTCTTGTAGCAACTGTATTCATCTATTGTTTCGCAATGAACTGAAGATGCACAGGATGATTAAGAGAATATGCTTGCTGATGTGGAAGTAAGCAGGTTGTTACAGATACTTATATGTCTCTATTCACAACAGATGGCAAGCTGCTAAGAAGTAAGATTTTAGCCTAAGAGAACAGAGCAATCATGAGACATTCAAGATGTGCCTTCCAAACACAACAGAACCATGTGGGAACAGCCTGAATGAACCCTGTGCTAAAGATGAGAAAATACAACAAAAAGAGAAAATAAGTTATTGTCCTGAGGAATTTACAGACTAAGAAAAAGGAGGAGTGTGATATATTAACACAGTCTTCAACTGGTTTAAGTTGCAACAAACCTGTTAGGTAGGTGTTAAGTGTGAGTGGTTACATATAAATCAGTGATTTCAAATGTGTTCTGAAGTTGAGTATGTGCTGAAAACCTACACAGTCATGTCTTGGGCAAGAAGGCCCAACTGCAGAACAAGTTGAACTGGCTGGAAGCAGAGATTCCAGAGACAGCAGAGTTTGCTTGCAGTGAGGCTTGCTGAAGAGATAAAAGTGCTGAAGTATTATCTTGCAATGGAGTGCTCAGGGACCACTTTTGGTAAGCAAAAACTGGTCCTGGAGAATGAACCCAACACAGGCTTAAGGTGCCTGGTACTGATGCTCACAGGATCAGTGCTGGTGTAAGTGAGCATAAGGAGTTAGCTTATGCCACATCTTTGCATATGCCTTGCAGGACTTGTACCCAATACATTGCTTATTAACTCTAACTATATTTATGTACAAATGGGTGTTAATTCACCTCGAGGGGTACAATTCCCCAACACTTGTCATAGTGTGGTTTAAATAGCTTTACTCCTCCAAAACACAGACATATAGACCAGCAGTCTCAACATGTGATTACGAAAAACAGTAAATGAAAAAAATCTGTTATCACATCAAAATGCTAGGTAATATATAATTACCTGAAAATTTTGCCTGTAGAGTAAAAAAAAAAGTATCAAATGTGCAATCTCATTTGTCAGTCATAATTATAATCTTAACAAAAGCCCATGGTAGGCTTCTGTTTGATCAAAAAAAAGGAAATTGCTAGATTTACTTATAAAAGACTTTAAATGCTCTGCCTGTTTTCTTTGAATGCCTACATTAAAACTCACTTCAGTTCTTTTAAAAAATGAGTATATATGGTCTGTGATAGCCTCATTGCCTTAACAGCTTTTTAAAATCCCCTCCTTAGTGTTGCACAGTGTATATTATAGTGACATGACTTTCAATCTCAGAACTCTACTATTGAAAGTTTCTTTTCACTAAAAGAATATTAAATTTACGTAACTGTATAATTTATTAGTAAATATATCTATATTATATAATTATAATTTATTAGTAAATTAATGAACAGGCCTTTTGCTTTCTAAAATTAAGCCATTCTACCTTACCTGACTAGACTGAGATATGCTACGGAGCTTTTCATTTTCACGCTGATGTATTATTGCTTCTCCTCCTTCCTTGGTCCTTTCTAGGCTCCATCCCAAGGCCAACATGGTTTTCAATGATTCTCTGGCAGGCCAACGATAAATTTCCTTTTCCTTTGAAGAACAGAATACAAAACATTTCTGTATTTAATAAGTAGCAAAAATTGAAAAATATTCTGTCCTTCTGTGTTAAGTGTCACATACCACAAAAGTAAAGAAAATTTTTATATTATATGAGAACAGAAAAAAATCATTCTTTTTATATGACAGAGAAACTTTGAAACACAATTTTAAAAATTATTCTTAGCGACGTTTATTGCTGGGATATGCGTTATAAACTAATAGCACTGAAATGAGGTCTGGAACAATAATGTAGATTGGATCTGGAAACTTATTCTCTAATTCCTCCAGCACAAAACCACAAAAAATTGATGGAATTACTTAAGCAAGTATGTACCTTTGAATGCATCAGCACGAAAGGCCTTTTTTTAGTCTTCCTATATTTATATCCACTCACAGATACAGGAGGTTACTGTACTATACACCTCTTCATATAAACACAGCTACCAATAAAAAAAATAAGGAAACAGCCTGTATTCCAACACTCCTTTGAAAAGTAAAGGTGTTAGAGAAATTCTGAAAAGTTGTGGCAAAGAAAATTCTGGGTATGGCATAATTTCAAATCAATGTAATGAAAGTAGTTCAGGTTGTGCTATAAACAAAAATTTTTCTGACAGTTACTTAAAATGACAGCTTTTATGGATAGACCTGATTTTTATATTCAAAAGTTCTAATTTGAGACAATTCAGAAAATTCTCTTTGAACTGCTTAAATAACAACTTAACCAACAATGTTTTAGCTTCTCTCCAAGGATTCCAAAGCAATTGGCAAACCTTAGGAAACTCAACCTCTTTTATCCCTCTTGATTCTTGTCATGTCTATTTTCTGAGCAGGAAGAATGTCATAAAGAGAGACAAATGTAACTGACTTGTTTGTGTCTTCCAGTGAATCAGTACAAAAATAAGTAACAGAATTCGAATTCGGTTCACTGTTCTGACAACTAGAAGACATTCGTGCCTAGTCAAAAAATTCAAAATACTTTAAATGTTCTTCTGCATTTTCAGCTGAATCATCTCCTACGCAAGCTTTACATTTTTCTACCCTCTTTCTGAAACACAAAATTGCCTTCAGATATGTTAAATTACACTTTCATTAAAACCCAAGAGTTTCTGCCAGTCATTTCTCATCCAGTGAAGTGTGAAAAAACTTTTGAATACAAATTTTCCCAGGCCTATGAAGAAAGAATTGAACATTATGCTTAATGGAAGCAAATTATACAAGACTCAGTGTAAGACTAACAGAAAAACCACTCCAGCATGTAGATGTACCTATTCTTAACTGTAAGAATTCTAGTTTGTCCCTCTTCCTTTGACAGAATGTATTTGAAATGGATTTTAAAAAGCACACATATCAATCTACTTCATATTAATGCAGATGGAATTTCTCTGTTACCTTTTCAGCTAAAGTTTTGAAAGGCCTTATTAATGGGTGAGTCTTCATATTTTCATCCAATGAAACACCATATTTCCATCCACTATTTGTCTGAAGGAACAAAAAAACAAACAAAAAGCCACTGAAATGAGAACAACATAGTTGAGCAAATTAGCCAGTTTACTTTGTCATATGAAATTGCTAATCTACTCTGATAGCTGCTCAGTGCCACAGAAGAAGAGCATGCATCCATCTGTGGATACATGGGAACAAAACATGCCGGAGACAGAATGCATGCTCCTTATCATAGTAGGTCTCATGATAACAGTTCTGAGCCTAACAAACACTGGCCCCTTTTTAACTGGACTCATGCACTGAGACAATGCTGACTGAAGCAGAAAAGATTATCTCAATTCTCTGTGAGGCTAAACTCAGAAACACAGAGAAGAATATGTAACATTAACAAATCAAGAACTAAAGGACATAACTGTAATGGATCCTTTACCTTAAACAATAGTAAGTGAAATTTATGGTTTAAAATTAATATGCATATTTACATATGCATATATCTGTGTAGCTTTCTCTACAAATTTGCAGACATAGCACCCCCCCCCAAATACTGTTATTTTATACAACTTATCCATGAAATTGCTGTTCATTTGTTATTAACTGTTATAATAAATTATTTAAGAATCTATTGTCTTGTCTTATAGCTCTGTAAAAATAGTGAAACAGAAACATGACACAGTGACAGAGCATTTGGAAAATTATAGAGAAAATCAATACATAACAGACTTAAAGATATGGAGGAAAAGCTAATTTTTCTGAAATTAAAAATTACATTAGGCTGTACTTTCTTAGATCAAGGAGTTGCTGCAGTCCATCTCTGACTCCCAGTCAAAAGCACCATTACCAGGCAAAATGAAGCCATGAGCTCAAAAAAAAACATAAACAAAAAGCCAACACCAAAACCCCAAACGAACAAAAAACCACCCAAACCAAACACAAACCAAATGCCTCTTTTTCAGTCCCCTCAAATCTTTGTTCTAATATAATATTTGAAACAGTGACAAATTACAATGCATTTTCTTAAGCAGGAGGTTTCTTCCATGTATTCCTAAATAAATATGTAGGCATGCATACACTCTGAAGAAGAGCCTATCTGTTAAACTGTCCAGTTTTAACTTCAGTATTCACCCCAGGAATTCTTTACTTGTCCTTTTTTGACAGTTGCAAGTCTTAAAATAACTCATACCTTTTCAAAGGCCCATTTGTCATGGGAATGTTCAGCATACTTGCTTACAATATACTCCAACTTCTCAGGAAGTACAAGGCTGTAAGCAAAAAGGGGTATGGTCATTCAATCACCAGTTACTGCACTCTGATTTATGAAAAACATAAACATCAGTATAATATAGCACTAATCAAGCTCCTTCACCTCCAAATGCAGGCAAGACATTTGGCCTGGTAATTCCCTATTCTTTAGAAGAAATGCCACAAAAAAGGCAGAGCTGTAATGGCATTTACAGAGAACCTTCAAGTGCATAACAGTTGCACTTATTAGCAACTGAAATCACAAAGAAACAAAAAAACCTGCTTCACCATAACCTACAGGTAATTTTGTTGCTAATTCTTAATACAGATAATATTAATATTAGTATAATGGTAATATTAATACTAATATTAACATAGGTGTTTCACAATGCATACTGACGGGAGGATAAGACTTTTATAGCAAGACTGAGCTAGTGATCCTCAGTTCTTGAATATAAAAGTATTAGAAATCTGTATTTTAAAAGCACAAGATTACTAGAAATGCCAAATCTCTACTAAATCATCCTACATTAATCTGTTTATTTTGCCATATCAGGTTTCTACATATCAACTCTAAAATTTAAGTGAAGATTTTATAAAAAATGGGAAATAAGCTAATTGAATCACCAGATTTTTGTGATTTTGAACCGTTCATCATAGCACAGTCTAAATAATGATTGTATTTAATTTATGTATCCCAGGCATTTGAAATATTAGGCAATAGGGTACATAATAAATACAGAATTTACTGTTTTCTCTGCAGATATAGTAATGAAAATATTTAACATCTGTTCAGTGCTGAGAATAATATGTTTTATGTCTGGTAAACAGGATATGTTGCAGTGAAGTATTTGGCAGGAGGAAGCAAAAATCCATATATGACTTCTGAAAGTCCTGATACCATTAACAAGTCATTCACCAGCCAACTCTCCCTACAGATGATGAAAAAATTTTAATACAGAATAGTATGAAAACATTTAAGGGAAGGAAATCACTGTGATTTGTATGACTCACTTTGCTGTGCTGACAGGTTTGGGATCAAAATTTCCTTCTGGATCCACTGAAGTCTGCTTTTCCAAAGTTGACATAATTTGTGTATCTAAATAATCAGGGGGCAAGGCACCAGCTATAGCACTTAGGCAAGGCAAAGCCATTCGAAAGAGCTCTGGGTCATACTTCTGCAGGAGAGATAGGAACTGGTTGGAAAATCCAATAGAAAAACATGCAAAATGTTAGTGAAAACCAAGCAGCCACAGCCAGGTACAAATATTAGCAGATGCAAACAAACAAAAATTAAAATTCAAACATAGAGCAAAATTATTGCTGCATGACATCTATTTTTCATTATATCAACTCAATCTATTCTTAAGACTACTCAGATTGACATAAGTGTGCTGACACTGTGTAGGTATATACAATATGAGTACCGGTCTAGCTTTCTTCGGGCCATGAAGGCCTACATAGGGAGGATCAAGGGTTGTTTGCCTGGTTACAGAGTATGACCATCTGTAAAATACTGCCTTAGTTTTAAAATTGCTAATTCCTGTCTTAACTGAAGGAGCCATTGTCATTTTGCCTTTCACTCTGCACTGTTTCAGTTTAAAATATGCTCATTAAAGGAAATTGTGCTTTACTGCAACAAAGTCCGTTCATTATTTTTAATAACATCAAACCTGTAAATATCTTAGTACCAAACACCAGTGGAAAATACTGTAGGTCAGAAGATCACGGATTTCACTGGGCTCCTCTTTCACTGGGCTAACAACCACTAACAGAAAAATGAAAATTCTGTAGTAGACAGCCAGCAGTATCAGCAGAAACATATGATGTTAATTTATCTGTTAAAATCTAAGGTGCATTTATTGGAAACGTTTGATTGCATGAGGCCCTTCTGATACTCTTTGCACTTGTGAAAACAGTAAGAAAGGGGTAAAAGTCACTAAAATCAAATACAAAAAAAGCTTAAAAAGCCATTTCAGAATAAGGCAGAGACCACTTTTAATTTTCATATTATAAATCAGAATGCCTAAAGGAGCAGTCATCTAAATCTGTTGTTTAGAAAGAGAACATAAATTCAGTGAGACACAATGAAAAAGATTTGTTGTTATCCTAAAGCAAGAGCCTGATTTTTGATTGGGCTAATTTTTGATCCCAAGCAAGCACAAGAAATGTTTACTCAGTAAGACATTTCTCCTATCAGAAATACAACTTTTTCTTACTGAGAGAAAAACTGAGTAAGTGAAAAAAATCCCAAGATCACACTTTGTAACAGAAAATAGGAAAATGTTTATCTCATAGTATGTTGCATCATATCTCTTCAGCTGGACAATAGCCAGAAAACTAAAGAAATACAAGTATATGTTTGAAGACAGACAATGTAAATTTATTCTGCATATATCAACAATTTGATACATACATACATGTATTTATTAAAATTAATTTTATATCAGTAAAAAGTATTTTTAAATGTTTAGTAGAGCCAAGATAGGAGAGCAGACAACACTGACATGTTAGTGCAGCGAGCACTAACTGTTACTAGTGTTTAGAGATACACACACACACAAAGATATGACATTTCATCAGTTTGGAGAGAATCTTTGAAGATTCATAATTCAATTTTTCACTTCATTAAAAGCATTGATTGCTTTAATGTACTATTAAAATAGGAACTTTCTGATCTTGGCACAGGAAATTATTACTGTAATGTTTTTATACCCACCCCATACTGTAATGTGAATTGCAGTCATTACCTTATGAGACAAGGAATCAAATATTCCCCAGAAAAGTTTTTCAGTTAAATGTAATTCTTCTGCTGCTGCAAATCCATAGCTTCCCATTCCTGAAGGCAGACAATAATATTTCCAGCACTGCTCATAGTGATTTGTCAGAAGCTAGATTTTTAAGAAATAAAAATGCATGTAACATGTTGGTATTCAACAAAATAACAACCTTATATTAAACAGTTACAAGAGTAGTATTATTTGTGCTTATCTCTTCATTTCCAGTGCCTTAAAATAACGGTCTTTTTTCTTTTATTTCTTTTTGGAAGCAACAGATCCTATACCGTGAAAATATAAAACCTGTATTATGTCCATCTCCAGCTGTGGGATTCTCAATGATTACAGGGAGTGGGAATATTTCAGGATTGTCACCATTTGAGTACAAGCTAACTCACAGGATGAAAATAGAGACAATGAAATGGATATAAGGCAGGACATAATGGAGTCTGATAAAAAGTTTTGCAAATTCAAATTGATTTTACTTCTGCCACTTGTAGTTGATGGATTTAGTATTATACAAAACATTACAAAAGACACCTGCAGCACACCCTCTAAGCTGTGACTGCTCATCTCTGGAAAAACTGATGGAGAGCACTATCACACAGGAATTCTGTAATATACCAGCTAAAGAGATAGTATATATGATTATTGGTGCACTTTCCACATAATTTCAAGTTTCTACCAATTGTTTCTGTAGAGCTAAAAATTCCTGTCTCATGGGAAATTTTAAAATTTCTTCTAGCATCAGACCAAAATCTTGACATTTTCGTTTTTACTGCAATTCTGTATAAGAAGGTAAAATACTAATTAAAAAAAAAACAGATCAAACCACACCCACCCGATGCTTTTAGTCAAAAATTAATGAAGGTCCAGAGTATGTTTGTGAATATGACAGCTCTGTTTTAAAGTATGATAGAATTTCAACTCTTTCATAAAAAGACACAAATCTAAGGTTAGGTTCTTTCATCCCAACAAGAAAGTGAAACAAACCTGACAGAATAGTACTAAATAAGATTTATTTATAATCTAATAATTGTAATTCTTTATTTAGAGAATAAGAGGACAGATAAGACTTCAGTTTCAAATTGCTCAAAAATAAAAGATGAATTTTCTTCCCTGTTTCCTGTTTCTTTGATTTCACTCAAAATTCAGTCCTGGAGTGTGCATGCTACCGAGAGTTATAGTTCATATAGCAGAAGAAGAAAAATCAAGATGACACTAACATTTAAATTGATACATTCAAACACTCTTTTACTGAAACAATGAGAAAGTCAACAGTTCACTATACAAAACTGCATAATCAACTTAATATATGTACTTTGCATAAGGCACGATTTCAAAACTTTTGAAACATTAAATTCAATTTGGAAGATTTTATAAAACAATAACATTCTTTTCAATTCAGAAGTTATTTTACATTGCTTTACCCTTTCCATTCTGTTTTTAAAATCAAGACAACAACAGTTTATTTTGTAAGTCTATGCTGAATGCATGTACAGAAAATAAAGTATTTACCTTGAGAGGCATTTTACAGTATTCATTGAGCAGGGGCACATCAAAAACTAGCCTTCTCAAAAGCTGTTGTAGCATAGAGGGACGCAGATGGCTGTAATTTTAAAAAATAAATGTTATTAGCGAAATTCATACAGTTCAGTGTAAATTCAATAAAAATTGAAGTCAATTTACATACTAGGATACAAAACACATTAAAAGTATTTTGAAAAAACAATGCTAGGTCCTTAAGGAATTTCAATATGTCTCATCTACCTCCAGAAGAATATAGCACAGAAATTTGTGCTATTTCTGAGCCCTTTTAAGTGAACAGACAAATCTACATTTCAATTCCTGAGATAACACTGGCTGTTTATTTCAGGCAAGAATGAAGTAGTCTTAGGTCTACACTATAGGCAAAGAAAGAAGTTGTTAAAATTCATATTCTGCACAAAAGAAATCCATTTGTACACAGATATCATACATACTGGCAAATAGCAAGCAGGCATTCCTCAATGGCATCTCTTTGAGCTTTTGTAAGGGACCGTCCCTTGGATAACCTGTACATTGTGTGAAGCGTGGAGTCAACCAGAGAGGCATGGTGCTCTGTTCCAGAAAAGAGGGGAGCACATCTTTTGAGTAATGGAAACACAGCTGAGCAAATATATCTATTTAGTGCGAGAGCTGCCTCTGTGGTACTTAGAGAAACCTGTGTGAAGTAGTAAATGATTGTTAGTATCACACTGAATAAAGGTTACTAAATATGAAGTCTATAAAATATAATGATGTAATAGTCCTTAAGTTCCCTAGGTGACTGGGTGCTAACGTGATATTCCCAGTATCTCCCAACTGGAGAAAATCCAAGCCATCCATTTATGTCCTGTCTCTTACCCCATGCACTCTGAACCAGTAACAACAGAAAAGAATATGTAGCTTCTGTCTTTAACGGGCTAGAAAAACCCACTAAGCATTAAATAGCACTTTTTATCTCACTCAATTTCGTCATACATATGGATTTTCAGTCTAATTATTGGAAACAAACATGAAATAAAAACAATCCTTAGGCTTATGACAGTGTACTCAATGTACTTATTGTATTACTTATTGTATTGTACAGACTGTATCAAGAGCTTTTAAACTACTTTATGCTTCATAAGGTGCTACTGAATGTTCATAATCAGACTTATGCACTATAAATCAATAGTGAATTAATATTGCCTTTGTTTTATAGTGGAGCCTATGCCATCTTTTTTTTAAAGCTGTTTTGACTTGAAATTCCTTTTTTTACGCTTACAGAGCCACTATATCCAGCCACTGCACATAAACTCCATAGTGAAATACGTACTGTATCCAAAGAGGCAGAGGCTCTTAAATCTGGTAAAAATCCAACTTCCAACAGGTGAAGGAGGAAGCTTTGGTCCTTAATACCATAGACACGGTCCAAGAAGAGTACCATGGGTGCTTTATGATCAGGACAGAAACTTGCAGACATGTCTGGCTCATTTACTGTGCCATCTATATAAATATATAATGCAATTTTTAATAGTAGATAACTGACAAAACAAGAAACATCAAGACAATTAAAGATACAATTACATTTAATGTGTAAAATCACATACTCAAAGAAAATTATGTTCTTTCTCTGTTTTCTTTTATGCTGAAAAAGAACAGTTTAGAATAGTAAGTTTTTATTATTTCAAACAGCCTCTTGTTTTGCAGTCTAATTATCTTTCACTCTTACATGAAAGTTTAGAAATGAACGGTAAAATATTCTACAAATGACTGGACAACACGGAAATACAAAGGGATTGAACCCAAGCTTACATATTTTACCTAAAGAGGTAGAATCTCTAGAGCCACTGCTGGAGACAAAGTACTGGCCCATTAGTGTGATCCTTTAAAGTACGTCTTATGTTCTTACGTTCTTTGCTCCACAGGAGCAAATATCTGTGCTGCTGGAGCAGCTCTAATTGATACAAATCTAATTAAAATTTGAAGAACAGTTCTCTGCTTGCGTTCAGCTCTAACAAAACTGCTCTTTTTTACACCTGAAGGCTAATGTGGTGAAAGACTTTTGTAAAACATAAATGGTCTAATAAAATCAATGAAGTTACCTTTGTTAACTGTTGACAACTTCAGTGGTATACTTATAATCCCCACCAAATCTTCTGTTGGCACTAGGGATCGAAGAATTGACCTGATTCGAATAGCTTCCCCTTTTCCACTTTGAATAAGCTGTTAGAAAAATTTATTAATTAAGAAATTTAGTACTGACGCACATAAGAAAATTTTCCTCAAAATATTTATATTCATATTGTTTTTTCAAACACTGGAAAAAATGCACAGAAATTCAATTTATCCAAGAACTCTAATGAAGCTGCCAATTTTCAGGTGTTCCTACTTCTGTATCTGTTCTTATTTTTATATCCTATCAATTATTTCAGAATATTATAACTTCCCAATAACAGAAAAAAACTCTACATTGATAAGATTCCTAAACCAACCAGATATGGTGATGAAACAAAAACTTATAAAATATTCATCTTACCTAGAGAACCTATGGTGCCAGGTTTTAAGCCTGCTTTTTTATACTACAAATGGATGCAGACCTGTCTGATGTATCTGTGCATTTTTTCTATTATTTCTATGCTGTAAAAACCTCAAACGGCACTTACAACTATAAGGTGAGCACTTTCTTTCAAATTCTAGCAGAAATCATATATCCATAACCCATGTCTGAAAATCTCTACCAGTAATTATCCTAACATGAAACTACTGTTTCTGGCAACAGGGAGTATGTACAGCTAATAAACTTTTTAGCTTTTGTAATAGTAAGTAGGGAGGCTGCAAGCCAAAGTTCTTGCTCTTATTGTATTGAGGTATATAAAACATTTTCGGGTGGGTTTAAGCTACTAAAGAATTTTAAGCACTGACAAGCAAAATCAGTCTAATTAAAACCAAGTCTTGTGTGTGGCTGTTACAGGCATTACAGTTGAAACAGTTATTTTACATATATTTCCACATATTCATGTGGTGTGGGCACCATAGTTCATCAATGCACACAAAATACAGCTCTGTATCACTTTTTAAAATGAAAATTATTTTTATGGCCTTCTAGAGAGTAATAAATGGTCAATTTCAGAAGTTATTGTATTGGTTGTTTAATTGGCCAACACTTGTAGTTCATATTTGCTTTGATTCCATAGTCATGTAAAAATTATCAAAATTTTAGATAAATCAAATAGCATAAAGGAATCAAAAGACCATGGTTCTTTATAAATAACTTACAGGGAATACATATACCTTAATATAGCAAGAAACAGTATAATCTACCTTCTGAAGGGAAAAAGCCTTTGAATAGAGAAAGGTTGAGTTAAGACATGTACAGTAATGTTTACAAATCTACACCTTCTGAGCAAGTGACGAAATGAACTTACATGCATTTCTGGTGCACAGCGTCCAAGTAAATCTATGAGAGCTGAGTAAAATGACATGATTGCATTTCCCATGTGTACAGTCTCCTCTTCCTCCTCCTCCTCATAACTAAGAAGTAAAGAATAACAGTGAGCATTTTTTCTTATCTAAGTTTACAGTTCTTCTCTGGAGCTAGAGAATGATCCAGGGACTATTAATCAGACATACTCATTCCCTTTGGATCTGGACTATAGGGGTTTTGTCCCCAGGGTAAGCATGCAATTTAACAGTAATAGCTGACTTCACATGAGCCTTCTACCTTTCTCTTTTACTTTACCTTAGCCTTAGCTTCGTAGCTCAACAGTCTTCTTTGCTTTGTCCTTCAGGCTTTTCTCTCTGTAACTCTTATTCCACTTTTAGCTAGTTTATGCTTTATGAATACCATATGACAACTGCTTGTGGGTGCGAATCTCTAACACTCTGTATTTATATAATGCTTTACACAACAGGGTATATTATCCACATACTGCAAGCATGATTGAACAGCTATTAAATCCTCATTTGCCAAATAAACATTCACATTTACTTACCCCTCTCTTTTATAAGCCTGGGAAGGAAGGTCACGACTAGGATTCTCTGAGATCCTGATAGCTTCCTGCATAGCAGCCAGTAAACCATTTCCTCCTTCTCCCCTAAGGTCTGGCCCAAAGCACTCTGGCCGTCGAATAAGGAGCTTGACAACAACACTTGCATTTTCTTCAACACTTTCACCTGAGGACCAAAAAGCACTACACATATTTTTTCCTGAAAGGTATTCTTAAGTCAGAAAAAAAATTCTTTTTCTCTTAAACATTACAAAATATAAAGCAAATCCTCATCCTAGGGGTTGAAAACAAAGATTTATTAAGTTGGCAGCATTGGATATACTTTATCAAAACTATACTGAGGTTTAAATACGCCAGTGTTGACTTGCCCAACAAAGGTATTACTACACTCAGTCTAGGAAGGTTCACTGTCAAAGGTTAATTTTCTGGCAGAGACTAATCTTTCTGGTACAAGGGCTAACAGTCCCAAGAAGGAGTCTTCTGCTGAGGTGGGCAGGAATGACACGGAGAAATAGAAGGAAGGTGTGACTACTCAGATTGAGATAATGACTGTAGTAGAGAAAGGAAAGGCTGTACATGCAAGCTGTATTGAGTTTGCACGGCCAGGTTTAGGTAGCAGGGGTGCTACAGGGCTGGCTTCTGTGAGAAGCTGCCAGAAACTTCCTCCAGGTCTGACAGAGCCAATGCCAGATGGCTCCAAGATGGATGTGCCTCTGGCCAAGGCTGGACCAATGAGAAATGGTGATAACACCACTGTGATAACATATTTTAGAAGAAAAAAAGTTATTGCACAGATGTAATTATGTCCAAAGAAGAGTGGAGCGAAAACACATGAGAGGAAAATCCCTGCAAACACCAGGGACAGTGGGAAAGGAGGGGCAGAAGATGCTCTAGGCACAGGAGCTGAGATTCCCCTGCAGCCTGTGGTGAAGACCACAGTGAATCAGCCGTGCCCCTGCAGCCCATGGAGGTCCATGGTGAAGCACAGATCCACCTGCAGCCCATGGAGGAGACCCACACTGGAGCAAGTGGATGCCTGAGAGGAGGCTGGGAAGCTGTAGGGGGCCTGTGCTGGAACAGGCTCCTGCCAGCAACCTGCGGAGAGAGGATCCCACACTGGAGCAGATTTCCTGGTAGGACTTGTTGGGAACTCACACTGGAGGAGCCTGTCCTGGAAGGACTGTATCCCATGGAAAAGTGACCCACATTGCAGAGGTTTGTGGAGAATTGTTGCCTGTGGGATGGACTCACGTTGGAGAACTTTGTGGAGCACTGTCTCCCATGGGAGGGACTCCACGCTGGAGCAAGGGAAGGACTCTTATCTCTGAGCAGTGGCAGGAATATATTGATGTAACCCCCATTCCCTGTCTTCCTAGCCAAGGAACTCTTAAGATTATTTGCTACCATGCTTCCATGTTAATCTACTCAATTATATGATTTGCAAAAAAAAAAAAAAA
>VZRZ01002579.1:855151-897909 GCA_013398175.1 Climacteris rufus
AAAAAAAAGAAAAAAATTACAGCTAACTATGAAGATTCAAAAAATTTTACAATAATCAGCACACACTAATAATCTTGTGTTTGTAATGAGATTATGCATTAACCTCTCTTCAGTCATTAACGCATTTTTGTGGTTAGGAAAGTAATTTAAAGGAGACCTTTTGATGGAATTAGGCTGCCAAGAAATTAGACTTACTGTTAGCAAAAACTGCAAATCGTAAGAATGACAGGTAACGTTCACCCTCTATTGGGTTCCATCCAATGTCTGGATATCCTTTAGCCAGCAGCACTGGACAACTCTGCAGGCCACAACCCGCCAGGTAGGTGACAACCTGCAGTACAGAAGCAATAATTTATTAATGATTTAGAAATTTATTTCTAAAAATAGCTGTAAACCAAAATGAGCATAGTATTTTTTTTTCAATCACAAGCTTTCTTATGTACTGGGCATTTCACCTAAGATTCTGCCAACATAGCTCATTACTTTATCATAGTTTGGTTTGGGTTTTTTTTAATGAAAAAAGGCTAGTAGTCTGTATTTCTGAAGTTACACAATTATACAATGACACAATAATACAAAACATGAACAAATGTGGAATGTGAAAAGTAAAATAAAATATTGTAGAATCCAGATCTTTTTGATTGTACATATACAACAGCTAAAATACTATTAAACAACTTTAAAAATCACATCAATAACCATGTATGGTTAATTTGCTACAGCAGCAAATTAAATATTGCATCAAAAGTTTATATACTTTAATTCTAGTTTTAATGGATATGAAAACCATTGCATCTTTCAGAAGACTCATGAATATCAATGAACAGCTTTAAGAGTATGAAACCAGAAAGATTTAAAATTTTGGTATTGCATAAATTCTTAACACAACATTTCTTATCAAGAGGAGTATTTTTAACTAAGGGAAATCTTTGAGCAATTACGATCAATTCGTTAAATACAGTAAACTGAGTTTCTTAAATTTACAGAGTAATTTCTTATCTAAAAGGAAGTGTGCAGATAACAGCACAAGTGTGATTTTTGGATTTATTTGACAAAGGACAACATAAGAGCATGGTTATGGCACTTAAAATAGGTAATGAACATGAGGAATATTCCATGAACTTGTAAAAAAAGATGCAAATTATAATTTCTTAAAATGGTAGACAGACAAAAATGGATGGCAAAAGGGAGATATATGATGAGATTATATTTAGCCATTATCCAATGCCCTAAGAGAGAAAAAGTTATGAATTTCGGAAGAAGAATTATCCATCTGCTGATACAGTTTACAAATTGCCTCCAAAAGGCTGCAACAGCTGAAAAAATGGGCTTATGTGAAAAATTTATTTATGACAGTACACAGTAAGGAAGTTACTCAGAGCACTCTGTGGGAAAAGTATGTAATTCCTAACAGGACTTGATAGTTTTCAAGCATTCATTCAGAAGATGTAAATTAATACATACTTGTAGGAGTCTAGACATGCAACTCATACAAAATGTGAGAAAACCAGTAGAATAAATATATTTTTCTTCTAAGATTTTACAAGGTTACTACCAAGCCATATAGTTTTAATCTATTCAGTTTACCACAGTATGTTATCAAGCCATGGGACACACTTCTTGTGCAATCCTCTACCTTCCACACATTCACACCTTTGCAGTAAAAAGAGTTTAAATTTGCAATGACAAAAGTTCAAAAGTTAAGTTGCCTACCTGTAATTTATCTGTTTAGCACACAGTTTTTACAGTACTAACTTTAGTTACACAGAAACGCTGTATCATTCTATGAATAGAGTGTCTGCCACATTCATCAACTAATAGCCAGCCAGTATCAGTTTTTTCTAGTTGTTTAATATACAGATTTATTTACTGAATAACCTCCACATACTGCACTAAAACTGTTGACTCACCAAAGGTAATATATTCAGCAAACAGATTATGATTCCTACAGCCAAAATGACTAATGAATTTGGGAAGCTCAGTCTGCGACACACGCAGTCTGACTTTTCCACATGAAATACTGCTTATGTTACAGTTGATATTGGTTACTGTTTGTACATTCAGCACTCATACTGTGCCAACTCTTTCAGGTAAGCAATCAATAGAAGAGAAACATGCAGTTAGTGGTCAACAGAGAAATTCAGCTTAAACGACTTGCTTTACAGTACTTTCCATGAAAATATAAGACTGTCACTGGTAGTGTTGCAGTCACCAGCGTTATATCCCAAGGGCTGATATCAATACCATTTAATTTGTTTTTTAATGACAGGACAGAGTGCCTTCAGCAGTTTTTCAGGTTATACAGAATTGCTAATTTTTCTCAACACTATAATGCCTAATTAGTGTATTTCTATGCTGTTTCAAATCCTTTCCATTCATATTCTTGTCTGTGTTCTCCTACCTATCCCCGTAATATGCTCATTTAAATTTCACAACATTTCCTCTCCCACACCATATGCTGATCACAAACAGTCCCACAACCAGTTCCACTCTCGTCACAGGATTCTCTCACGCTGCACAGGGATTTTTCCTGTGTTGAGCTATCATTTAGGTGCTCAGCTCTTCCCTCCATTTATATGAAACCCTGCCTTATGTTTTCTGTACCCCAGTGGTGTGCAAGCACATACCATTTCCATTCCCTGCTTTCCTCCTCTTCTGATTGTGCACCCATCTTTCATGTCTAAATCTGTTTTCCTCCTGTGATATACAAAGAACTTTCATGCCATTGTTTATAACATCTTACCACATTTTCTAGTTCATCCTGCCTCTCCTCACTTTCTCCTTTATTCCTAACTATTGCCAACGACTTGAGTCCTGGATTTGGTTTCCCAGTGCAACTACCCTTAAGGTCCTGTTCCATCTTTCCTCTTCAAATACCTGCCCTTCCATTCATCTTAGCTCTAACCTCCATCTGCACAAATCTCTATTATTTAAGCCAAAAGACCTGTGTCCTTTTTTATCATTCTCCTCTTAATTCTCTAATTTTTTCCTCTACAAACAACATTTCTTTATACTCCTGCTTCATGTCTTTTTTTCTTGTCATCCTTTCTACCTGATAAAAATAGTGAAAGGATGAAGAAGGTAGAAATAAATCTCTTTTTCTGTGATTCCAAATAAGCATAAAGCAAAATCAGGGAAAATACTGCTCAGTCAACCTTACCTTGGAACAACATATACCCAGAGTAGGTATTTCTGAGGAGATCATATCCAAAAACTACTATGATCAAATTTGCCCTTTTAGACCCTTCTATCACAAGTACAGCATGGGTAAATGGCTATACAGGTCAGAGTGACCACCTACCTTATCGAGGTCTGGCTCCTCCAGTGCCAGTGCAAGCTCGTTGTTGTCCATTACAGAGGCTGCTGCTACATCCAGTGGTGTCGAACCTCTCATTGAAGGAAAAGCTGCAGAAGAAAGTTAATATACAATAATTAAATGGAGTTTGCAGTAATCACATTCAGGCAGCAGAGGGCAGCAATCACGCTGGAATCTGGAACATAAAACTATTCATAGTATATTTTAGGGCAGTTCTTCATTCAAGAACAGAGGCAACTGGTTTCAATAATGTAAAAACAAATGCTGAATTTGTTTTTCTGACTTCACATCCATATCTGTAAACATACTCAGCCACACTGTTTTTAAATACAGATTAAAACATTCAGGATTCACAATATAGCAAATCAGAAGAATACTAGTTCTTTAGGAGAGCAACAAGTTAATTTCTGTAATTCTGCACAGCCCTATCAATTCACAATTTTAAAACATGCCTATGTTTATCAAAAAGAGGTATTTCAAGCTTCAGTTATCTGTTGTCTTTCTTGAATCTTTTCCCATTTTCTGTGTTTATTATTGCCAAATGCCGGCATGAACAGCTAAATCACCATGAAATCACATGCTATCTTGCCTTGCCATATCTTATTGCCCAGCCATCTATCTAGCCAATACAATTTTCATCGTGCTACAAAATCTAATGCACATGCATTAAAAAACATACATTCAGTGTTCAAAAGAAAAAAACACGAAATTTACTTCAGTAGCCTTAACTTCGGAGGCAAGGAAAATGAAAGCAGATGAAACAGGCAAACACCATAAAACATCAATTTAATCTTAGATTTCACACCACAGCTATTTTGAATGGAAAAAATGTCAAAGTGTATGTTTAATACTAAATTTTTAAAGGTATTTAATAACACAGATTCAGACAATTCTGTTTCTCGTACAATTAACAGACACATAAGCACGAAACAAACAAAACAAAAGAAAACATAAAAAAGAGTTAGAGGTGAAATCACAAAGTGGTTTAAGTTTCAACTTGCTATAAAATTTACACTACTCTTGTGATATCGCAGTTGCTCCTACTCTTGCTTTTAGCTGTTGCAATTTCATGGCCTACCCAGTCCAACACTGCTGTTTTCCAGTAAGTAACTGAGATGCTCAAACATGGCCTTTTGGTTTTGACGACTAATTCGACAGAAGTAGCACAGGAATCGACAACAGCTTGCCACCATCTTAGGAAAAGCGATCTGCTGAAGAAGAAAGTTGACAAAGCAGTAAAATATGTTAATTACCAATCTGTTCCAGCTCTCCTTGCTGCACTCCTAACAAGGAAAGCATAGTGAAGTTACCAAGGTAATAAGCAACTGACAGTTGCTTTGGTTCTAACTTAAGAAAGGACCCACATTTCCTTTTAACTTTCACATTCATTAGGCCACTAAAATGATGAAAAATCATTTTACAGAGGACTATAGGGAACATATCAGTTTGAACTGACAAGTTTTTACATTCCTGCTATTCCTTCAGAGACAATATATGTCTCAATACAGCCTCAGTATTAAATCCTTTATTCCAAGAAGCCGGAGATCTAGCTAAAACAATCTGCTGCCACAACCCAGAAAAATGCCCACTCTCTAAACCAGAGACGACATTTCATGGTTGCTTCTTCCATCTCTTGAAGATACTACACTGAACAGAAACAAATGTACATGAGGTACCTACTATCTACACACACTTCATAAAGACATGAAATGGGATATTTTGGGTGGGCAGACACATTTAATGCTGTGACACCAGGTTACTAAGCAATTTTCTAAGTCTGCATTTCCTTTGAAGAATATCATGGTACTTTCTGCAAAGTATTTTTATGAATCTGTGTTACTAAAATTTTCTATGAAAACACTTCTAATGGAATTAGAACGCATTGGGAGGTTATGATTGTTTTGGGTTTCAGGGTTATTTATCACTTCTTTTGTCTATATGTACAAGTTGTAGCAAAACCAGAGTGTTGTAACACCTATAAATTAGCAAATTAATAATCATTTTATAATTAATTGTAGCTTGCCTTGAAATGAAACAGAAAAACTAAAACTGGTATGTGAATACTGCAATGGTATACGCAGTTTCAATGTATAAGCGTTTAAGGGAATTATATGCACTCTGTGACCAAAGAGGGAAAGAAATAATGGTGCAGCTGCACATAGAAGGCAATCAAATTATGAAAAATTGAAAGACAGAGAAAAGATAAGCAAAAGGTAGTAAAATGGGCTGAAATATTTTCCAAATATATGAGAAGAATGACCGGACAGGCAAAAGAAAATTAAATAAGCAATGCTGGGATCAGAAGAGACCACTCTATTTGGGATGGAGGCAACAGGATAAAGACATTTGGCATAAGCAAAGAGAAGAAAGAAAATAAGTCTGCTTCACTTCTCACTTTCTTCAGCAGTGAAAATTTTCAGTCAGGCTTCTCAAAATTTATGCCACTCTGCCTTTAAAATAACACGTATGTTCAAGCATAACACTAAGAAAATGGAGAACACAACTGCAAGAAAATTATTGCTCAATTCAAGTACATGAATTTGAGCACTAAAATTTAAGCTGTTTTTGTTAGTCTCTTATTATAATTTATTATAATAGAATTATATTTAATGTTATAAGTCTCTTATAGTTTATTGGTAGTAACACTTCATGTAAGATGAAGAGGTAAATTTTCCTAGCAGAGCTACACCTCTAAGAAATGCAGTTAAAGTAGATATTTAATTTCAATAAGAACAAAACATATTACAATCCTAATAAAAGAGAAATCAAATACCTGTAACGTCTCACTCCTGTTCTAAAAATTAAGTCCTAGACTACTAGGAGGACTACTACTAGAGGAGGGCTTCTCCCTCTAACACTATAAAAATATTCTACATTTATAATTAATGAATGTTTTAGTTTGGAGAAACAAAATCTAGCTTACATGACATATATTTTTGTTTGCTTCTTAAACACCCTAATATATTTTTGGAGAGGTTCAAAATGCAAAGCAAGTAACAAAATTGTGGTGAAATTACCTGAGATTTATCTCCTCCAAGCACATTCACCATCACATCCATAACAGTCTCATGCATGCCCAAAACTCTCATTAAGTTAGGATGCTGATAAAACACCTTGTTGTTCATTATATCCCTAAAATGGAAGATAAGGCAATAATTTGTTTTTAAGAAATCCCAATTTAAGTCAATCATGCATTATTAGAGATTTCAGAAGCATGCATTCATTGTAGTAACATCATTTCAAATTCCTAGACTTCAGCACAAAACAAAAACCCCTGAGAACAAAATGCTTCACACTTCAATATGCTGTCATTCCTCTAATTCTTATGGATTCTTCATAATAAGAATATTAACCTTTCAATTATTTTGAAATGGCATTTCTTCATCTCTAAATTGCTCCTACCATCTGTTCTGTTTAAATAAAAAAAAATTATTCTGTGATGAGCTAAGTGGAAAAGAATACATTTTGTTATGTTTTAGGTTGAGAATGGGGATCAAGAAATTGAAATCTAATCATATTTCTGCAGTAACACCTCTTAATTAATTTCCTCAGTTCACAAACTGGAAGACAATAAATAGAATTAATATTCAAGGTTATCTGTTTTATGTGTTTCATCAGCATTTCCAAATCCTATCAGAAGTGGCATACAGTCCCATTATAAAGGACTATTTTAACTTTTTCACTCTGACCGCCATTCTCTCAACATTTTCTAGAATCTGCTGTATTGGTTTCCTAATCCAGAACACACTGTATGTGTTTCAATGTAATCCAGGGATTAGATTTCAATAGAAGACAGGGGTTTCTAAAATTTTAGGACAACCTGCTAAAAACACATAGTAAATAACAGGCATTATACCTGCTTTAAAGAAATACAGAAAACTGAGAACGGATGACTCTCAATGAAGCACATCTGGAAAGGTCTTTACACATACCCCATTAAGGTAAATTTATCCTTTATTCCTCATATAATTCTCAGCAAATTTACGAACTCAGCATCAGGGACAAATTGGGCAATACAGTCTCACACTGGTTAATGAGTCATTGCCATGACTTGATCATTTCAAATGAAGAGATTAGTCTTTGCAATTAAAAAAAATTACATTGAAATAATAAGAATAATGCAACTTTCTTACAATTGTTGAAAAGGAGATTCATTGTACAATATTCTTAACAAAAGGCAAAGAAATACAGTTCTCATGTAACAATACCATCATGTTCTTTCTTTTAAATGCACCATTTAAATTACATTTGTTTCCTGTGATTTTTTTTTTCTCTTCCAACATTAAAAGGCCTGACCAGAACTTATTCACATTAGAGGAGTAAAAGACATGTAGGCATGCACTGAAATACCACTGCTTAACGGAGGCAATTTTATAGCAAAGATACAGAAAATAGCCTCACATTGTCTGGTGCTATATGAAGGAAATCTGTTTTAAATTTTCAATTGAAAAGACACCAGCAAGTTTATTCACTCATGAATGAATGAAATATAAAATGGACTTTCATTTTGGGAAAGATGCAGTATAAATAGATACCAACAGAAATTTTAGTGATCTCTTTCTCCAGAGATGCTAAACCATGTACTTTGATAAGGGTTTAAGTATTAGGCTTAACTTTAGTAAAAGGAGTCCATTCTCTTTAGATAATACCTTAGTTTACAGAAACTTTGACCCATTTGATAATGTTAGAGAGGTCAGTTGAAGCCACCTTGGAAATACTTGTGAAAATGAAAATCTCTGCTTCATATTTGCAATTCAGTACACCATTAATTTTCATTCAGGAATAAAAATGACAGGATTTACTAATATAACAAAAAGCTTCACACCAACTTAAAAATAAAATTCTGTTAATTCCATACCCTAATCCATTAATCATTAGCAATTCCTCCTCTTTTCCCATCCTCACACTGAGAAGTGAGCGAATCTGTCCCAGTGCTGCAAGCAGATTAATGGTATCCTTCACAGAGGCAGCACTGATAGTGTATGCTTTCCTCAGGGCTTGCAGTAGCTCACCAATGCAGTCATACTGCCTGCGAAGGAGGCTGTACATAATCCGAACTAATTCAGGGTCTTGAATCTGATCTTCCTGGGACCAGCGCACCATCGTCTGGGATATGAGTTCTTTCAATGTAGCTAAAAGTAAAATATATTCAGTGTTACTAGCTACTCCAACAGAAAATATCAAAAACATGTATTACAGTAAAATATGTAAGAGTAGACAACAAGGCACTTGTAAAACAGAAAAACCACAAGCAGACTGAAGAGGATTTTTAAATTGGAAAAGCAGCTTTCAGATCTTTCAAGTTAAGTGTGATGTTCTTGAGAGATAAAAAATAATAAACATCTACTTAGCATTCAAGTCAATACCAGCATTGTTGACAATGAAAACCTTGTTGACCATGACTGTGACAATCATCCCTGTAGATTAAATTGTATTTATACATTTAATTCATTCTTCATTTCTGTATCAAGTCTCTGTCACTTGGGAATGCAGTTTCTAAAAGCAATGTATTGTTTGGCACTACACAGTACATATGGCTTGAAGCACTCCTATTGTATACGTTGCACATTCAGTAATGTTGAAAACAATTTTGTTGAGCCCAAAGTTTAGGAAATTTACCTGAAAACTAGACACATGTTCCAACAAATGTTCATGCTTGATATCAAGTAGAACAGGAATCATCACCTTTCCTCTTCAAACAATGAAAGTTTCTTTCTTCTATTACCAGTAAACATACTCATTGAGTTTCCTGAAGTTCTTCCAATGGTAAGAACAGCTCCCTGCCACTTTCTATCACAAAAGTGTTTATAGCTAGTGTAGATCCGTTTGGGTTTGTCTACATTATTCTTTCACTTGTTAACACTTCTCTCTTGGTTTACTTAATATTGTATTTATGCAAACCCATCATTAATTCTGAGGATCAGTTCAATAATTAGGTTTTCAGTCTGTGGGGACAAATTCTGTTCTTTGTAGACATAGCCCTATTCTTAGTGTCATGTTATGCCTTATCTCAATTTTGACTTGATAGTTACAAAAAGTCCTATAATCATTATTAATTTATTGCCTCTATGTGTTTATTTTCAGAGCTCTAACTTGTTTTTAAGTACAAAATTTACTCATACATCATTAACACTAGGTTAAAATTACTGCATTCCTCACTTGGGTAAGAGTCCATTTGTGATTGGAAATGAATGTATGCTTAGAGGAAAGGAAGACTTATTTGTAGTAAATAGTTCCTTACGAATATTCACACTCTGAGTATGTGTGACCAGACATTTTAACCTTGAAAATAGGTACACATCATGAACACCACCACCCCTCTTCATGCACATAAGAGGATTGGGGGTATTTCAGACACCCATTTCCTTTATGCTCTCAATTCCAGATTTTGTGGCGCATAAAGAGGAAGTGCACAAATGGACTAAAAATCTCACAGTCTCCAGCTAAGTCAAGTATATCATATAATATATTTATATAATTTTTCATCGTGCTTTGAATGGCTTAATCCATGCGTATATTTGTATTATGCATCACTCCAAGGAGAAGCCCAAGCCTGAAGAGATTATCTGAAATTTCTAGAAAAATAGATGCTGTAGAATCACATGTACAACCTACATTACTTGTGACCCAAAGGTCTGATACATTAAATATGTGAACTGCTCTATTCCAAAAAACCAAAAACCAGGTACTCTGAGGCTTTAGGAGTGAATACTTCCTGATTCATGACAATAGAATCCACATGAAGCCTGAAGAAAAACAGTACTTCCAGATACTGAGTAAGTCCTGCTACCATTATAGGGAAACAGATGCTAACAGATGAGTCACTGGAGAACGAAGCCCTGTTTCATGCAGCATGTCAGATTATTGTAAGATTTAATGTACTTACAACACAGTACCAAGCTTAACAGACCAAAATATGCTTTGAGACCAGAACACACACTCTAAGGCGCTTTACAGAGCAAGCAGATCATGTAAGAGGTGTCACGAGTTAGAAAATAACTTTGCTGTCTGATCTCAATACAACTCTTGATGAAATTATGGAGTCTGAAATTAGATTAATCATTCCACATCTGTACGTGGGCCTATTGCCAAACTGATCAACTTGGAAAAAGTAGAGGAGTAACCATCATTGGTTGGAAGACTAATGTCAAGTCACTTGGAGAAATCTGCATATATCTGGATGGTGTGACAGAAATTTCGAGCTAGAAAACCCAATCTTGATTCAGAAAAGCAATGGGAAACCTCAGCAAAAATATGTCCTAAAGGCAGACCTGGAGGAATTTGGCTTATTGCCTTGTTTATTCCTCACCATCTATAGTCACTACTAAGGATTGAAAACTCATAAACATATCACAGCAAAGACACTTTGTGAGATTCATATCACACGCTTTGTGAGGTTCGTATTACATGTCACCATCACTGGGGTTAGTTCTCATGTGGTGCGTGAGCCCAGTGGCAGTGAAAGCCAGGTGAGTTGCTCAAAAAGGCTCAACTAAAAGCTCATGCAGGTGGTTGAGGAATTGCAAGCACAGAACCAATCTCACCTGTATAGACCATGAACACCCCCTGTGTATTATGGAAGAGGGTATGGGAATGGACAGGAATACTGCTCAGAATAAAAAGTCTGTGATTACAAGTGGTTTGGGTGTTTATGCGCATGTCTGTATGTTTGTGTATACATGTAGCCTAAGAACAGGCAACAGAAGGAAAAATGAAAAGGAGATAACCTATAAAGAGGAATTTTTACATTAAAAAACCCAAACCATAAAAATGAAATCTTCCCAAGTTTAGAATGCTTGAGTCTAGATTATTGTGCCATAATTAGCTTTTTACAGTTCTTTATAAGGAAGATGTAAATTTTCAAACCCAGAGTTAATGAACTGGATCCAAAATCTTCTATTCATTTTAGCTTCTTTTTAAAAGTGCATCTCAGGTGTTCAGTATGCAGAATAATAGTTATAAGAGGTAGAAGAAACTTAAGCAGGTAGTCTCTTTCTTCAGTCCTTTCTTCAGTCCTCTATAAACTTTTACTAGAAAATACACTCCTGTTGACTGTGTAAAATTTTTACACTTGCATCATGAAAGCATTTATGTGTAAAGAAAGCTTACTAGGGGATTTCTCTTCTTCCTCCTTAGGCTCCACTTTTTCTGCTTTTGGTGGACCTTTGATTTTGTACATTAATGAACGGAGTTTGCCAGTCAAGGAGGTATCTTCCTCTTCCTCTTCCTCTTCTTCTAGTGGAATACCTTAGCAGATAATAAAACTGGTTAGAAACAAAACTTAATCTTTGAAGTTTAACTCCTTCAACACTAAAAAATACTAAAATATCTGTAAGAACATTTTTTTTAACCAGCAAATATCATACAGGAAGAAAGAAAAAGTAGTAAGGTCAGCAGCTTTAACATGTAGTACCAGTCGCACCCCTCAAATTATGTTTATTTCAGTGCACATACTTCTTATATCCAGATCTGTAGTATTAATTTTTCACTAATATAACCTAAGAAATGGTACTTTTTTAAGAGTCTGTTATGGCAATTAAATATGACTCACAGTCATATTTGATTAAATATGTGACCCTTTATTTCATATTGCAGAATGTAAGCTAAAGAAAGAAGTGTATGGCTGTATCTTAAAATGCAGTACAATTTTTCAGCAGAGATATTTAGCAGCCATAAAGAAACATATTAATTGAATTTAAACCTGTAAAAAGGAGATGTTCAGAGGTTGTATGGCTGATACATGCTTTTCATGAAAATATATAGGAAATGGGATGCCATTTTACAAGGTAGTTTAAAACAATTCAGTTCACTACACTGCTTCACAACCATTCAAGTCTTTCACATCTCTTAGTGATCATCAGACAACAGATGTATTACATGCAGAAACAAAGGACATCTAAGCAGACTTCCTTCAGATCAGAGCTCATTGTGAAGAGTTAAAATGTAAGCTCTTGCAGTTTGCTTGTAAAAGAGAAACTGAGAAAAAGAAAAGTTTTTCAGACAGGATACTAGAAACACAACCTGGAGCAGAGGGGAAGAGAATAAACTGAAGTGGCTAAAACTGGTACTAAAACTTAACAAAGAAAGAAAAAAGAACTGACGTGGTATCAAGTTGGAGAAACTTTGCTGCTGACAGCTGTTAAGGGGAAGTTGAAATTATGACTAGGAAGAAAAAAATTGAAAGGCAGTGAGAAGGAATGAAAGAAGCCAAAATTGAAATTGAAGCGTATATATGGAATTTAAGAAATGGGATAAGTGAAACTGTCTGGGCAAAATGAAAAGCTAAGAATGAAGGGGACAGTCAGACTGAAAAAGGCAAAAACAGGAAATGCAGGCAGTAATGAAAGAGAAAGCAGACAAGGATATTAAAGAAAAAAACTATCTGGCATTGAAACAAAAGCTAGGCCCTGGACACAAGAGAGAGACACTGGAGGACAACTCTTGAGAAGCTGAAATGGACAGACAAGAAGAAATGCACCAGGGTGATGAATTAAGACAGTGTTGAAGTGGAGGAGATGAGATCTATGACTCCTCCAGATGGGGTCACTTTTACTGTTCCATATCATTAATTGATCATTCTGCATTGTCTTAGAGTTGCAACCCATTCAGAAGCTGACCATCTCATGTTGCTACTGACTAATCACTTACTTCAAATGACACAAGTACACCAGTGTGCACCAGTACAGATGGTTTCAACCCAGACAAATGCCAATTTAACATTATGCAACAAAATATGTTGTAAATTTGTTTGGTTTTTTTTTTTATAACCAAGAAATTGCACATAAAAAGTATGATAGAGGACTATTATTTTGCCAGCAAAGTTAGGACATGCTAGGATTAAGACTGCCTGAGTAACTATTTGCTTACATTCACTATGAAGAAGCCTTTAAATACTTGATTGCATACATATTTTTCCACTTAGATGGCAAAGTATACTTAGTACTAAAAAGCTGACATTCCAAGCAGAACTCCTATTCATTTAATCTGCAGCTGTGATTGCTTAGTACTGACTTTCAGGACCAAGTCAGGACACACACAACGAGAAGCATTTATCCACAGCAACCACCTATGATAAATTTGTACAAAGTAATGAATATGGTTTTGCTTAGAATACAGAGGATCTTTAAACTATTTTAATCATGAGACAGTGTTTTCTTTATCTTCAACTCTCATTCAACATACACATTTATAATATAGTAAACAAAAGAATAAATTTACATCCCTAAAAAGCAAAAACCCCAACACATACAATAACTAGTGTTTCACCTCATGAAAAGATGAAGAGTGATCAGGAGATAAATTATCATACCAACCACAAGATTTCAAGGTAAAATGTGTTGATCATAGAATTAGGACACTTTCAAGTAAGTTGTGGGTTTTTCATAATCTCCACCCTGCAGTCTCAGAGTACTCTGTGCTCCCAAATGGACATTATCTTTGAAAACCAGAAGTCAGATCAAGGGCTAAGTGACTGAACAATGGATATAGCTGTAATTGTTTATTATGATAGAGGTAATAAAAATGGAGAGAAAGAGGAGTAAGTAGGAGAACATTAACTATTCACTTTAACTCTTGGAAGAAAAATGGTGGAATGAAAGGAACAGTTTTTGGTACGCACTTCGATAGATGGATGAATAACAATTAAGAGATTGTCAAAATCAAATAATGTTAAACCAATTAAATTTCTCCTAAAATGCAGCTAACCTTACAGATACAAATCTTGATTTTAAGGACTTCTAATACTGTCTTTTACAATATCCTCAGAAGTAAACAGATGGAGAACAGCCTAGATGCCTGCCTACCCACTCATCTTTGAAAGAGCCTAAGGCAGAGGTAGTTGAAAAATCATAATTGGATTATCACAAAATCACAGCTTGATAGTTGCTGGAGATCCTAAGCAGATACTCAGACATAGCAGTGGAAAATAATAGCAGAAGTCTTAACAATACATGCACAGAATTCTTTAGGAGGCACCAAGACTACAAACAGAAAATGGAAACTTAATTACAGGTCATTAAAACTGCAATTCCATTAACAAGGTAACACTGGGTTTAGGGATAAACAGCAAAGAAAGAACTAGCAGACTGTATTGGTAAACATTTAATAATGACCTCAAGCAAACAGGCAGACAAGGAGGAATTAACTATTAGGAATACCATGCTCTTCTGGGGGAAGAGACTGAGATGCCGTCCACTGACTGTAATGACATTGGCCCCTTCTTTTTGCACAAGATGGATGCCATCAACCATAGGACTAAGAAACAAACTGAAAGAATAACTATGAATATATCTACTAAGTAAGTAGATTGAAAAAGCTTGTATATCAGTTTTGACTGCATAATTACTGGGAATGAGCGGTAATAATTAGATGACTCAGACTATAAACATCAGCATCATTGTAAAGGGACTAGTAATTCCATGATTGTCTGAATCACACTAAAATCTCAATAAACTAACAAAAACTAGACATCAAAAAACCCACACAAAATTACGCAGAAAATCCAAATCTAATGACTGGGGGCAAGTTGTATTCTGCAGTGCAACAGTGTTTATAATGATCGATTTTCACAGTTATGTATATGCCAGGAAACTAAACTAAAGCAGGTAGGGCACCCCACATCTCTTTTTTTAAATTAAATTTTCTGCTGCTCACCTTTACATCAATGGTGTTCCCTCAATACATTTTCTCTGCTCATACTCATACATGTGTTTATAGGAATCTCTTAAGGCAAGTCAACCTTCTTGCTTGGAATATTTTCCCCCACCCAGTAAGTCTAAAACTGGTATATAAACATGTTGCCCTGAGTTTTGCAGTTCTTCAATGTTTTTATTTTTCTGTAACAGTTTCTCGTGTACTTTCTGTAAACATAGCCATGTTTTTCTAACTGTGTTCTATTGTTTCCATTCCTTTCGTCCGGGCGGAGATATTTGATGGATATTTCCTTTGACCAGTGTGATTGAGGGGTGGCAATTTCTCCCTCCAATCCACGGTGGTTTCTAAGAAGACATATAAATAAAGTTCAGGCCAGTTCTGGCCCAGTCTGGCTCCTCTCTCTCCAACAGGTGTCTGCATCTTTCTTTCATGTCCAAGTGCGACATAAACACAATGATATTGGATAATATTTAATAGAGATGGAATAGTGAAATTTAAAACCATGCACAGGTTTCCCATATTTTTGGGATATACACCAAAGTCTAACAGGAAAGTCACTTTGTAGACAGTAATATATATAACAAAAAAACCCTTTATGGTAGTATATTTTTAAACTGATCTGTCAAGTGACAAAAAGACAAACAAAACTTGTATCAAAACCTTGCCACTCACCACAGTGAATTAGAAGGTCATCATGAAATTCATATAATTCATCCCGAATCTCCTCTGGACAGGGACAATCCTCTCCCAGTTGAAAATTCAGCAACATATTAATCTTTTAGGGAATTCAAGCATAGTTAAAGCACTGAAATAGCTGAAGACATATTCTAGTATATAGCCACACCTTGCCCATTTTTAACTTTGGTTTGCAACTTAAATTCTAGAGTACAGGTTTCAGCATTCTAACATTTAATATTTTGTGGCATGAAATAAATTTTATTTCAAATTCATACTGGTTCTCCAGAAATTCTAATAGTAGTTTAGAAGTCAGGACTTTATTTTATCATCATAAAGGGTTTTAATAATCTTTAATTCAATCTTTATTTTAATATTACCTGTTCTTGAGGAGGAGACCGAAATTCTTTAGTCTTCTTTGCAGTCAAAGCAGCAGACATGTTCAAGGCTTGCATGAGTTCATTGTACCTGTATTTCTGGTTATACTGCAATTTTGATACGTAACGGTCTGCAAATGATACAATAGCTTCCACTCTGTGTTGTAGTTCACAGTCACAAAAATAATTGAGTAAATGACACATCTAGGGTAGAAAAAACAGACTTAATCTCAACAGCTTTACAAACTGCAGGGATGAACTTGAGTAGATACAATACATTGCATCAGATGGTAAAAATGAGAGACATTTTTGTCGTATTTTCCTTTTAACATCATAAAGGTGACAAAATTGTACAGTTTCATTATCTAACTGATAATGCTATAATTGCACTAACAATCTTTCACTCCACTCAAAATATCTAGAAATCACACATTATTTTGCTTGGAAGTGTTTTTAAAGATTGTCTGGTTTAATGCTCCTCTTTTTATGAAATAAGCAAGTATTTACACATCTATTTTGAGTATAGACACATGTGGAAAGAACTGCAACATCATCAAATTTGGTTGTTAATGTAAGGTTATACAGCAAAGTGGAATTAAAGACCTTCAGAATTTCAAATCTTCTAAACTAGAGAACAGACAAAAAAACACAATCCTTCTTTCATCAAGAGTAGCACATAAGTAACACATTTTTACTAAATGGTCACCTGAAGCTTAACGGATTCTGGTAATCTTGTCTGCAGCAAGCCTTTTGCAGGAGCTTTTGTTTGTTTGATTGGTTTCTCTCCAGCTTCTACAGCTTTTTCTTCAACTTTTGTCACTTCTTCCTTCTCTGTTCTCTCTTCTGTTTCTTCCTTGTGATCTCCAAACACAATGGGATCAATGAGGAGTAACACCTGCTTCACATCATCATCATCAAAAACACCCATTATGAGCAATGTTGCTATCAGTTTAAGAACAGGAACAAACTGGAATGCAACCTGTCCTCCAACAGGGTCTCGTATATGACTACCACTGCACTGTACTGCCTCTGTTAACATACTTATGGCCTTGGATTTAAGTATATCAAGGGGTATCTCTGGGATGGATGTCTGATGATCTTCACTGGTCACAATAAAGCATGGAGTAGAAAAATTAAAGTCTGGTTTCAGACAAGTGCTAAGCCCTACTCCAGGTAAACCGTGCTTCTTTGTTTCATCAGGATATAATTTAATATTTCGAGTTTCGTCTGTAACTGGAATGATAAATTCATTGCTCATCATGAGTTTGGCTTGCTTGGCGTGCTCCAAGTGAATACTAATGAGCAAGTCGTAGAATCCCGAACGTAGAAGTCCAGGTAAATATTGATTATCTATTGTAAAAAATAGCTGAGATATGTCCACATGGCTACAAAGTGCATAAGCAACTCTAGTGTTACCTAGAGCACTAACTGAGCTATAGAGTTTTAAAGTGTGGTAGTGAAACTTCATCAAGTCTTCTTGTTCACATAGTTCCAAAATATCAACACATCTGTTACGAAATGAAGAAACAGAACATCAGTCAGTTCCATGAATAAAGACTTCAAAGTTGATACTAACTAATCGCAGCATGTGCATCATTAAAACACAGTAAATGGTGAAAATAATTTGTTGAGAGTTTTTAAAATTAGTACTCCATAGGAAAAAAACCCACCAAAATGTAAGATGGAGATGATTTGGAACCTATGGTAAATTAGAACTTGTTTTTAAAATAGAAGTATTTGGTGTGCTGAAAAATGTTACTAGTCATTTAACAGTGACTTTCTAGTTTACTCAGGATTACTGTTTCATTTTTTTCCACAAGACAGTGTTTTTACTTGTTTCTTGAATTCAGCCTTATTAACAATAAATATAATTTATTATTATTTTAATAACTTTATTATTATTTAATGTTTTGAAACATTAAAAGAAATTTTAAAATAACTGATAAAAGTACAGCAGTTAATTTATCTTTTTGCTACATTTTTGCTGATAGTTTGATTTTTCACTGGTTACAACATTTGATATTTGGAGAGATCTTTATTATCCTCACTCTGAAGATAAAACCTAATGAAAAACAAAGAAAAGCATGATCTTGTCAATAGGAACATAAGAACTTAATTCACATGAATAGAGAGCAGATGAAATGGGAACAGATTACATATTTTTATTACAGAAAAAGATCAGCAAAATAGTAGTTGCACATTCTGTACACTTGTTTTTCTCAAGCTGAAAAAAAATCTCTAAGACCTACAGATTTAAGAGATCCTACTTCATAATTTAAATTTAAATAAAATCAAATAGTTGTGCTTTCTTTTACATAAAAGTCAGTACACAACATTAAACTTCAGTCTCTTGTATTTACGTAAATTTCACAAATACAGTAATATCTGATAAAATACCAGATAAGATCAGAAATTCCCAAGAACTATGGTGTAAATATTCACCAAGGCAGGTTTAATCAATATTCTGACATCTGCTTTCAGTACATTTTGTCCACATCAAGTCATTTTATCTCATTATACATGTACCTGTTTTCTTCTGGGATATGAAGTGCCATCATCTGCAGAGGTTCCAAGCACTGCACAACCCAGCCATGACGTTCACTGACACGCTCAGTTTCGACTCTTAGGAAGCTGTTTGGCATCCGGCTCCATAAAACAGGTGTAATTGTTTGCACATCAAGACGAGGGGGACACTGAGGAATAGGATTTCTTTCTTCACTTTTAAAAATTGCTGCTGATAAAGGCATGGTATTCTGAAACAAATAAGCATATTAATAATTTTTGAAACATGTAATCATGGATAAACTTATAACACTAAAAGGAAGTATAACTTATACATAACAAGGAAACCATAGAAAGGTAGAAGTTACTGCTACAAACAAAAATCCATTAAAAAGCCCAACATTAGTGGTGGTGTGTTTAAATAATACGAGTTTATTTTGACAAATACAAATAATTAATTCACTGCATATAATAATTACATTTACAGAAATAAACATACAAGACAATTACAAGGCAATTTAACTGAGCAGGAATTATCACTGAAATAAACAGATTTAGAAGGGCACCTTTACATAAAGGTTCTCTTCTCATAAAAGTATTTCCTACCTTTAATTTACCAAGTTCAAACTGAATCAAATTAGTGCTCGTAGGCTGTAAAAAAGTTGCTGGAAAAAGCTTTGTGTTTGGTTCAACCTAGAAGAGAAATGAGATTAAATTTTTTTTAAAATTAAAAATGCAGAAAGAATCTCCTCCCTGAACAGGATATAAAACAATGCTGTATAACTTACACTTCATCATCAAATAACTTTAGATAATTTATTAAATAAAGTGTTGAATAGTGTCTTCCTATAATACAGTAAAAGATTTGCAGTTATCTTTGTAGGACCTACTATTTTCACACAGGTATGTCTGTTGCCTTCTGTGCTCTCAACACCTATAGCAAGAAATTTGGTAACACTGTGTTGTTCCTTCTCAACATCCGAATTCAACATTTCATTCTAAAGCGTTAGAGCAAATCATGTGATTAGGATAGCACAAATCTTTATTTCCTATTAAGGTTAGTGATTTTTCTCATCCATTCTCTAAAAGAAGAATAATGTAATATTTGAAAGAGCTCTTCATTTTCAGGCTTAGCATTTGACTCCAGTCTTGTAAAATCACAGTGAATCACAGTGCTATAGTTTTAAAGTTGGTTGCATTTGGGACTTCTATGACAGCTATGTAATCTTCTTTCCCCATTATGCTGGACTCAAAGTGCATGAATGTCAGTGTAAGAAGAACCATTTATTCTGAAGAATTCTCTACGAGATTACCCACCACCACTGCCATGAAATAAAAAATTAAAAAATAATTATAAAATAGTATATTATTTAAAAAACTTCAGTGCTCCAGGTTGGCTGAAAAAAAGTAAATCTATTCAATAAAGTCAAAATTCAGTTCAGTTTCAGAAGTTCAATTAAATATAATAATCACATTATTGTGCATTTTGTGTACCATGTATACAAGCACAACTACAGTACTTGTGCTGCAAAGGAGTACAACTCCTAACTTTGAGGACAACAATATAAAAAACTGTGACTATGGGCATAGACAATATTGGGCTAGGTATGTACATTCCAAACTTTTTGATAAGTAAAAAACCACAACCCCAAATCCAGAAACAAAAGGCATCCTGTACTGAAAGGCACCGTTAATGTGTCTCGTATCTCATTAAAGCCTGCAGGTAACTGAGGCAATATAACTCTCAGCCTCTAACTAAAGATGGATATTTTCTGGTAATAATAATTGAATTTGTATTTTCTAACCTTGTCTGAGGGTCAGAGAACTATTACTAACTCAAAGTAAAATAAAACCTCTTGTAAACCAACACTTAGGATCTCCTTTATGCTACAAACACCTTAACTCTGACCTGACAATTAATGACTAAATCTCAAATATATATGTGTACAGTACTTTCCATTTACTTTTCTAGTGTTTTAGGGGTTTGGAGGTGGTTTTTGTTTGTTATTGTTTGTTTGGTTGGTGTGTTGGGTCTTTTTCTGAATATCACAATGGCACTCAATAGTTAGATCAAGAACTACAGAAAAATTAATTTCCTCTCTTCAATATGTTGACCCGAAGGCCTTTAAAATGAAAACACCATACAAATATTGTCCTTCTATTTAAATAAACTGCAAAGTGCATGCAAACTGTTATAAGACTAGAATAATTATCTAAACCAGACAAATATAAATTATTTCCAGCAATTTGGGTGAGAGATTTCATTCATTAAAATATTTTAAAGATCTTATTTTATTGTAAAAATATTCAAGACATGGACATGAAAACTACATAACACTATTTTCATTACTTTCAAAAACACAGAAAATATTTAGATTACTCAAAATAAGCAAAAATTGAAAAATATTTCACCCTTAGATGCAACCATCCTGTTGGAATATACTATTTTATCTCTATAGAAAGTGTTGGGTATTCTCATTTTTCAGCAGATCAAGTGCTAATAGGTTTATTGAAAAGACATTTACAAAATCAACTTCAGGTATAGTTCCATGAAAAAGAGAAGAAACAGAGGAGAAATAATGGTATTTTCTGAGGTAATTTTAAATTTAGTACAGAGAACATGTTTATATTAATTGCAAGTCATATGAGGGAAACACCTGAAAGTGTTTTTTACACTGAATTCAATAACAGGCATCTTCTACATCTATCTTTTCGTATATCTCTTTGCAAGATAAGAAGAATAGCTAAAGGCTGTCCATGAAAAAAATCCACCAAAACCCATCACAAAGGAAACACACCAAATTTTCCTGGGTTTGCTCAGAAGCTTTCATGTTGATCTGTATCTAGTTATAAAAACAACAAAGCAGAGCTTAAGCACTTTAATCGCCTGTTTTCTTTTCCCAGGGTGTTGACATTCAATATGTTGTCAGCGTGGCACTGAAGTTTCTGACCACTATTACAAAATATACCAAAATCACAGCTGCTAGATAATCTCCCACCCCTATTTACAGTATATGTGCAATCCTGCCACATTCATTTTCAATGGAGTAAGTATAAAAGTACCATTAAATTTAGTTAAATAACATTGCAGTTTTATCTGTATTATAGATTTGGGGGGGATGACACATAAGAGAGCAATGAATTGTTCCTAACACTGAACAACCTCTTCCACAGTGGATGCTTTACCATGGACCTCTAATCCTACTGAGAAGAAATCTCAACAATTGCTAGTGTTGAACACTTCTATCAACTACAGATCTATTTGCATAATGACTCCACTCTGAGCATAATAGTATCATTTAGAGCCCACCCCATTTTATTTTTAATAAATAATTTTGAAAAAACATATTATTTATGCTTTGTGAATTAATGCGTATTGAATCTTGGGGCTTGAAACTTAACAAATCACAAGGTCTCCAAACCACAGCTATCTGCAGAAGACACAAACCTTTGTAACAACAAACTAAACTTTTTTCTCAATTTATACAAAAAATTACTATATCTAAAATCTAATTTTGACCTTCTGCTAGTTTAAATGTTATTTCCCCTATATTGTATAACAGATTCAGTTGATAAAAAATATTTTAAAGAATAATGAACATTACAACTCAAGAACCTGAACAACACAAACTAATAGGCAAAAATATTTTTTTTCTGCACATATCTACCAACAGTCTTTCCTGAACATTTGAAACAACTTGAAAAATGTAGCTTTACAAGAGAGTGAGAAAAAGAGGGATAAACCAGAATGATAGAGGAAAACATGTTATCATCAGACAAATGGTGTTCAGTTAGACTTCTGAAAAATAAAAATAGCATCAAAACAAGCACCTTACTAGATAACTTCCTGATAATCTGACAATACCTGATAACAAGTGCCAAGCTCTCTTCCATTGGCTGTGAATGACACCATTCCAGTAGCCAGGTCAACAAAGCATCCAATTTCTATATCAACATTACTGCGACCTGATCTCTGGGAATTAGCAATTACATCTCCTCCCCAAACCATGTAGCAGTTGCTGCGCTTCACACTGAAAGAACAGCAAGAACAAGGCATAGGTCACACTGAACTTAAGTATTTGGTGGAGATGTACTATTCAATACAGTAATACTTATAGATCCTCAAAGGCGCTTTTTATGCTACTAGTTTGTTTGCTCATTAACAAATCTGGGTCTTTTTTTCTTTTCATAATGTATGAATCATGAGTAAGGGATCAGACTAAATACACCTTTTGTTTTTCCTTTTTTATAATTATGAAAAAATTTCACAGGCTTCTCTGTGCACTTATAAGATACAGTAAAACAAACACGTTCATCCACAGGGAAGAAACATGGATGTTAAATGAAAGAAGTATCACAAAATATCCTTTCCAACAAACCATTAATGATAAATATATTTACTTTAACAAATCTATGTAAAAAGCATTCATATATAAACGAGCACAGAAAACTCAAAATCCATAATCAATTTTCTTATTAGTTTAAATACATGTTTAAAATATAACTGAGTTTGTAAATATCTGAGTTTTCAACAACTGTATTACAATGCAAACTTTAATAAGCGATAAATAAATCCATACCTTTCATGAACCCTGCCTCTCTCATCACCTAAAGTAACTGTCACTGTACAATTTTTATTCAGGTCAAAATTCTCACTGTAAAAATGATAGTCTGGTGTTACCCAGCCAACCCAGACAGAGGAAGGGTCTTGACCAGCAAATATCCGTAGTGAGTAAAAATACTGAAAGGAGGAAAAGAATGTATTAGAAAGAAAAATCTAAAGTATTTTATCAAATACTCAAATAGTGATTTAAAAAAAACCCCTCATATATCAAACTTTAATAATAGCAAATCACATTCTCTTAATAAGCCATTTAAAATACCCTTAAATTTAAAAACCAGACTAGTGGCTTAAGATGGTGAGGTTTATGCTTATGCAAGATGCACATCACACAACTCTGGACATCATTATTTATAAACAGTGTTATATCATAGCAAATTATGAAATAGGCTTCTTTAATCAGATCAATTTCTAATGAACATGCTGCCACAACTAAATGTACTTCAAAACATTATAAGAACTAAGCATCTGAACATATTTACTTACCGTAGTAGGAGGAGGAGCAATTTCTTGGCTGTGCTTCCTACAGAAAGGAAAATCAGTAAATAAGTTAAAAAAAAAAGAGTAGTAAAAAAATTATTCGTTAATAGACTGGGTGTACTTACAAGTTAACTAATGTTTGTTGGCACTGACTATGGATTAGTAAAGAATGTATGGGATACAATATTCACATAAAACAATTGACTGCAGTTAAGGTGGACAGTGGGAGAAGAGGCAGATTTAGAGCAGTTAAATAAAGATGAAAGTAATTCTGAAAGCTGCTGGTTGCAGCAATACCTAGTGTCTTTAAAAACCTGTCCCACAATCTTTTTTCTTTTAATGAATTAGGCACTTTTCCAATAACAATGGTCTATAGAACAATAATGCTGATGAGCAATAATCCAGCGGGCAAAAGGCTCTGAGCTGGTTTTCCAGCCTAGCTGAAGAGCTTTTGCAAATCCCAATAATTTGGAAAGAATGGAGCTGCTTAGCAATGAAGAACTATAAACCTTGTGATACACCTCTTTAGAAGAGGCTCTTGTCTGGACACAGCATTCTGCAGCAAAGGTGGGTTATAAATCACTTACAATCATCAAGGATAAAAAAATCTTGGTAACATGCATCTTATGCTAATCTGTGCTTAGTGCAAGAGCCAGTATTAAATTTTGAGTGTACAATAATTGAGAATAATAGAACATAATACATCTACATTGAAAGTATGAAGTAGGATAACTAATCCCAAGTCTAACCGTTTTTGGAAAACATCAGATGAGGCATTTTCCGCACCCATGCCAAAATTGAATGATGAGTGGAACTCAATGGGCATACTCAAACGACAATATAACATGTCTGAATTGCTGTTCTGTGTGCCAAATGTTTTGTGAGTAACTTTTAGCCGAGGTGGACTCTCAATGGTTCCATCAATTCTCCATATCTAAAAAGGAAAGAAATATTTTAAAATAATACTATCCAAAAAATACTGAAAACTTTCATTAAGCAATAAAAGGATGAGACAATCAAAAGAGACAACTTAAATTTTTCAATATTAATTATCTTCAAAACTATACATCTTTGTTCTCTGACATTGAATCTAACCTGAAGAGCAAGGCAAGCAACAGATTCAGTATATCCTGACTGCAGTAAATATTTTCAAGTTGTTTCAGCAGTAAAAAAAAAAATCTTTCATTAAACTAATTCACTTTGAGTGCACAAGTCATTCAAAAACTGCTTTGCAAGAATCAAATTGTGGTTTTCTACCACAATGAAAAGAAATATCAATTAGAATTGTTCAGATGGTCATTATGGACTGAATCTGATGTTACTTTCCCTTATGCTGAAAAAGCGAGCTTTTAAACTCAGTGAAAGGAACATGTAAAAAACTTGTAAAGACAGGAATTGTGGTGAAATAATCCTGATAAACTGAAAAAAAAGCTGAGATAATTTGGTTGGAATTCAGTAAAATTTGTTTTGCTCAAGAAGGAAATGTTCAGAGACAAGTATTAGAGAATAATTTGCTACACCTAAATAAAAGTAAATGGCATAGAGAGTTTACAGCAAAAAAACTTATCAGGAATATATGAATATGAAACATTTTATAGAAAAGACAGGAATTTTATTCTGCTGTAGATTAGATTAGTGGGAAGTTTTGGAATTCTTGTCACTGGTGCACCGTAATGAAAGAAACACTGCAACACCACAGGTACACTTAAATGTCCTCAGACTTCAGGTGAACAATTTTCAGATATTTAAGGAAAATGTATAATAGAGAGAGTTTAAAAAGTGAAAGCACACATAAGATAGAATATTAAAAAAATGCATAACTGACATGTTTCGAGTAGCTAAGCACAACATGAATTAGTAAGACATACAGTAAACCAGATAAGTATATCCATAGGAATCCATACCACCATAAAGGAATCCATACCACCGTAAAGGAAACTGAAGATAGACAAGATCATCTGGAATTATCTAAGAGTGAATTAATAGATTTATATGACAAACTATCTGATGACAGTAAGTATTAGTAAGGGTTTAATGTCTCAACTTGCTAAACAAACAGCCATTGAACAGGTGTCTCCCTAACATGTAATGTTACCTTAATGTGAGGATGATTTTTTGGCACATTGACAAATGTTGGTAAGCGTTTACTAAACCACATAGCAACATCTCGGTTCATGTTAACAGCAAAAGGTTCAAAACCTTCTTGAAGGCCACACATTGTATAATACTTGAATGTACTGGCATCCATTCCAAGGTTCATGCGACCAATCTGAGATAGACCCAGTGCACAAATTGGAACAAAACCTAAAGAAACAAAAAACCAAATAAAACCCACCAATAATTTAGTTTAAACCACAATCATTCTTTATTTTGGATCCATCTAATATGAACTAAACTTTAGCTCCTACAAGTAATACACAAGAGATGACAGTAGCAAGAACTGGAAGCCAGCTTAAATACTAATGTCTAAGTTCAATATAATTGCTACCAAAACCCCTGAGGACTTGGGCAGTACCCCTTTTAATTGGTTATCTTTCTCATTTTCAGTCTAATAAACATGGCTTTATACAACAAGTTAGACACTCGAAACCAACCTTGGCTAGATCAAAGTTATGAACAAATGTTAAGTGTGGTCTCTGAGGGCACCACATTTTCAAAAGGAGTTTGAGATGAGGTTCAGGTATCTCAAATTATCATCAGTAGATACAATTTTCTTGCCAACCTTCATTCCTCCATCATTCACAATGGACAAATACACACATCTTTAATGCTAGCTTTTTTTATGACTCAATTTTTTGATCTCCATATACCTTTATACAGGAATGAAAGGCTGTAGGATTATTTCTCCATTTCTCAAGAAACAGAACTTAGAACAAGATTAGGGAAACTTTTACAGTTCCACATCTAAAGGAGAAATTTTCTCTCCTAAACTTTAAGACTTCTGAATAGCTTTGTTAATGCAGTCCCTCATTCTCTACCTTTAGAAAAACTCTATCAACGGTAAGATCAGAGGACAGTAAGCAACTGCAAAGTCTTCTGGCATTAATAACAGGTATGAAGCTACTACTGCTTGGAGGAGAAAATGTCAATGAAAACATAAAGCAAAACCATTTTGAGATATTCCGTGACTCCTGTACTATGGCCATGTAGATAATATGTGTTGAAAAAGCAAAGGCAAAAATGGAAAAGGAAAAATGTCTCAGGAAAATGAGAAATTCAGATAATTTATAGGACAGAGAGAAATAGGACAGAGAAAAAAACCAACAAATCAGACTCAAGTTATGTTGCATAGATTTGTTCTTTTGATGCAGACTCTCACCACAAAGTACTTATTTTGTCCTTCACAGACATGAACATAATACATTTATGCTACAGTGAGATAATCAGAGACTACATTTTCAGCTTTTGGAAATATTTCAGGATACTTATTATTACCACTTCTTCTTAGCACTGAAGTTCTGCTAGTAAACCTAGCAACCAGCAAGGCTTGAAGAAAATTTACCCACTCTGACTGCTGAAATCCCATCAATGTGGTTAAAGGAAAAAAGAAATTCAATTTGTGCCACATAAGAACTCTCAAAATAAATTTTTATGAAATTAATGTGTAGCACAGTCTGAAGGCTCACATCAGTGAAATATGATTTCTCAGGTCACTGAGTCATTATGAAAGACTAGTTTTTTCTGTTTCTTGTTTTGTCTTCTAATAACCATGTGACTATAAAGGAGAAATTACCGTTTTCTATTCCAAAGTCCGCAAATGCAAGTTCTGAACCTTTACTGGTTATAAGCAACTCTCCATTCAGAGTAAAGATAATGGATTTGTCATCCAAGTTTATCATACAACCAACCACATCTCCTGGTTGCCAGCTTCGTCCAAAGAATCCACTGCCTTGATGCCAACACTGGCCCTAAATGGAAAAATAAGTTAATAAACACAGCATTAAAGTTAAAAATTAAATACAAAACAAATGAAGAAAACCAAACATTTTATTTTCCAGGCTCTCAAAGTAATTTGCAAACAGTACTGATGATGACTTTTGCCTTACAGATAATAGAGACATGGAGCAAGCAAGGCACACTAACTTCAGCAATTTGGAACTTGATAAATACTGTTCACTGGATTCAACTTCTCATATGCAGTGTCATTATTATCCTTCTGATCCTTTAGGAGTCAAGCTTGGGAAGAAAGGACATGCAGAAAGCAGAAAAGGGAAAATAGAACTGTGGTTCCTTCTGTTAATGAAGAACATTTAGCTTGATTTTTGTAAAACATCACTTATAAAATATGGAAGCGAATGCTGTATTTTGCTTATACTTATGACAGACATCTTTACTTAGTTGGCATGCTTTAGGAAGATACAGATAAAGCAACACATCTTTGCTAGCAAAACTTCAATGCCCAGAACTATCCAGCATGAAACAGGGCTCAGAGGTATCTTTATATGAACCAAAAATATTGCAGTAGTACACAGAGGAAACCTATACTGTAGTTCTGTCTAGCCTGTTCATAGATCAAAAGAGGTAAAAGTGTACTGACTTTGCTTCCTTCAAATACAAATGCTTGGTCATCCGCTCCCAACTCTATGTCAGGTCGACAGCCTGGCCTGGCCCAGCCAACACGCATATCTCCACCTGTCACAGCTTCAAACTCAAAGTACCACTTTCCAGACTTCACCGCATAGGATTGCTCTACTCTGAAAAATCGTATCTTGTCAATGCTGACTTTTTCCACTGTCTGGTCAGCTGTAAAAATAAACAGAGAAAAAAAACCCCACTTTTAATAATAAAATGAAACTATAAATGCCATTGTTTAGCTTTTCATCTGTTGCCAGTATTTTCTGTCATAAAAACAGCCATTATCTACCACTGTATGTTTAGGAAACTTCACAGCAAATATTACAAAAGGAGTAAGAGTAATCGGCACATAGAGGCTGAAACATTCTAATTCTACACAGGATAAGCCATCACCTGCTATTTAGAATCAGAATATTTCAAAGTATCTCTAAATGCAGACACAAAACTGAGTAGAGGAAAATTGAGAAGTATGAGATTACTACATGAAACACAATCCAGTTCAATAATGCAGTATTATAATACAACAAAATATTTTCCTACACAAGTCAATACATTTAAAGCATTTTTTAAAAATGTATTTTTTTCCTTTTGTGTTTCTTTTCAAAAATTACAGTAGTATAGCTAATATGAAGAAAAACTTCTAAACAAATGTCTGTTCCTGATTTCAGTTTAAAAAACCCCAAACTATTGAACTTGGTGCACTTCTTTGAAGAATGCTTAAAAAACTGAGTTTAACTTGAAGTAGTCAACCCTAATCTGCATACCAGGTAAAATTTTATTTAAAATAAAATGTATGTTGTTTTCTTTCCTTACATTATTTCCCAATGAAAATCAATATGTACACTCACACTCCAGATTTTCTCCAATCTAAAAAATCATGGAACTTAGAATTATCAGACAATTAACTACAACCAATCTTCAAAAAAAATCTAAGTAATATACAGGGATTTACAAAGTATGTTTGAACCTTTCATGAAAGTTCACTGCAAAATATACTACTATTAATTAGTATCATCTGTTTTCCCTATTGATTTCAGTTTTATGGGCTTTTTTCCCCTAGCACTGAGGGGAAAAAAAGGCCATGATTCTTATTAAAAGTACATACCTATCTCTTGGTCAGGTGGCTCAATACTATAACCATAGCCTGCAAATGTTCTAACAGCTTCACGGAGGCTATCTCTGTTTGATTTTTTAGTACGTTCATCTAGTAATGCATATGGCACTAGCCGAGGATTACGTTTGTTCTTAAGATCCTGAAAGGGATTATAAAAGAGAACAAGCAGAAAACAGTATAAACATCATGAAGACTTCGCATAATGAGACAGACAGTACTTTGAAATCATGTAAGGAACATGGAAGAGAAACAGATCTGATGAAGAAGAGTTCTGTGAATGCAAACTCAACTAATCATCTGTTAATAACACTAAAAACCTAAAGATAAGAATGAAAGAGAAGGATGGAAATATATTCTCATACATCCAGCAGCTGCAACCATACAGGTCTGATAATTGACTCAGACACTCATAGGCAAGGCTTCTTTTCCTCTTTCTCGCCCTCTAGCTTTTCCAGATATTACACAACATTTGGTATTTATCATCTTATATACTATCATCTTAACTTCCTCCCAAATGATGTTCTAGAATACAAAATCTCACATTCTTCACTTATTCCAAATGCATCTAAAGAAGCTCCTACCTGCTGAATGCCATAGGTCCATCCTTGCTTTATCCTGTCTTTTGCCCAGACATTATGTGCATTTTCTGCTAATTTGTCAACTAGAAATTCTTGAGAAGGTAACAATTTCACTTCAGAAAGATCAAGAGGGGCAGGTTTATATCCATTTGACATCATGTAACTGGAAGTCAACAAAGCAAAAGACAGTCAAGACATCCCAGTTATGGTATTTAAATCTTTCCATGAGACATTCATAGAGTTGGATTCACTTTCTCTCTCCACATTTTAATCTCCTACTCTCCCATTTCTTTGCAAAAATCCTGCATTGCATTTGGTTATTGACTAGGATATAAGTTGTATTCTACCAGACAGTCTCATTTTTCACCTTCTTGCACAATAGCTAATTAAACGTGTCTCAGGTCCACATGTATATGCCTAAATTGTTGCTACAAAGCAACAAAATTGTTATTGAATAACTACTTTTTAGATATATTTTTTATATTTGTCATTTAAACTTTTCAAATAATTTCTATTTTGAAGATCTGTATGATGACTTCTTATGAAACTCTTTTATGCTGTATTAAATACAGTATTTTAATTCACTATTCTGTAGAGATTGCATTACCATTTTTTTCCAACAGAAGAAAACATTTTAACTATATTTCTTATCAATTTTTCATTGAATAAGTTAGCAGTTTTTTAGCAGTAGCTATTATCTTCTCCATCCCTTCCACACTGTATAAGGACTACCCTGCTCTTTTAGACATGTGCAGACAAATCAGTCAAATGTGATTTCAGTCAAATCTGATTGTTTCCATTTGTTAGGACGTTTCTTATAGGCAATAGGTATTTTAAAAAGTCATATCAAACCAGTATTACAATACACTGCTTGGAGTATGAATCTTCAGAATAGATCTCTTTTCCTTCTTACAATTAATGCCATCAACTGGATCAAGATTTCCATCACCCATATCACAAAAATATTTTACTGCTCACTTTAAACATCTAACTTTGTTTCTCACAGATAAAGTTCTTTCAGGAAAAAAGAGATCTAGTGGGTTGACAAACAGATGTGAAATGGCAAGTACCCAATGTTTTTGTCTTCTATGGGAAGATGGTATACCCTCTTTCAAGTAGATAAATTTACCATCAGATGATATACTGTTCTTTTCTATGAGACAGAAAATAATGCAATGTTTTTGCATTTAACTTTGGAGTATCTGTTCTATGATCATGTAAAACATATATAGTTGCATGTGGCTTAAGTATGTGACTGTTTCTGTCTCTGAATAACTTCACCAGGTGATGTAACACAGCAGTATTCACATTCAGCCATCATTACAGGCAAGGTAATGGCCTAACCAGGGATCTGTAAGACCATATCAGGTATGGGGTTCATATCAAGTATTTTTAAAATAAACTTAACATATTTTATATTTATAATAAATATTATAATATGTAACAGCTATCATAAGGTACATACTTTTTAGGAAGTTTGACTTTTTTAAGATCTTCCTCAGCTGCTGGATGAGCATGAACGATGTGACATCCAAGGGCCAAAAGGGTTCTGGCATAAAAATGACATTAGTGAAACACAACATTATAGTGCACAAGCATCATATATGTTTGGGGGTTTTTTAATTTTATTTAAGTATAAATACACTTAATGAATTACATTTTTTTAAAAGTAGGGAATTTATCCAAAATAATGGGATTTCAAAACTCAAAATTTTAATTTATCAGAAATAATAAATAAACACTTCAAAATCTAAAAAGGCACAAATCTATGGCTTGAGATTTATATCACTTTGTTAAAACCAACAGGAATTGTTGGTGTTTTCTCCTTTGTATCTCTATAGAGAAAAAGCTTTTCTAAGTCACTCAATGTGTTCCTGGGACTTGAGTAAAGTTAGCAGAATATCTTTGAATGAGATGTTTGAATGTTTTTTATATCTTACAACAGTATGATGCACTTGAATTAAAATAAAATTTTAGAAGTTCGTTTCCTTTTATATTTAAATCTCACTTGAGGGTTTCAGTCGACATTTGTAGATTATAATTCTTCTCTGTCTCAGGCAGTTTTGAGAATTCGACAAGACAAGGATGATGCCTTTTATTATCATCCCGTATCTGCAACAAAGTAACAGAAAAGAGTACTTTCCTGATAGCAGAATCAAGAAGCACAGTAAAAACCCAGATAGTTCTCTGCAATAATGAAGACAACATAAGTAATACCATTTATCTTTCTTCAATGACAGCTACTCCTGATTATATGTCTACTTTTCCCATTATTCATTTATAATGCACACTATAAAGACTCCTCCATAACTAATTAAATAACAAAACCAAGGAATCTGAGGAATTTGAATGTTTACAAAAGTCACCAAAAAGTTAATAACACTGTCTCCTTCCAGCTTACATGTTCACCTTTTGTACAGGCCACCCTTAAATACCCTGTTCAACTTCCAAGTCCAGGTTTTCTGACAGGAGACATAACCTAATACAGGTGACCCAGGCAGGTCACCTGTTCAAAACATACCTTGCCATATGTCCAGCCCAGTTCTATTTTATTCATTCCCCACAGTTCATGGATATTTTCAGCTAGTTTGTCCCTAATCTTTTCAAGATGAAAAGGAAGAGCAATCTAAGAAGAGAGCATAACAATTCCAGAAGTAAGAAAAGGTTCCAGTTACCACACCTTGTATATCCAAGATCATCCAGCTCACTTAGTACATCACAACACACTAATGAAGACTTGCTAAGAAAGAGCAAAGCTGTCTTAGTTTTTATATTGTGAATTTAAATTTTGAACAGTTATATGTTACAGGTCCCATTATTGCCAACTTCACATACCTGACTGGTGTCTATTGGACAAGGGATAAATGAAGCTTGTGAGAGGAATTGTGTTGTACCCAACAAATCCCTTACTCCTTCAAAGTCTCTTTTGTATTCTTTCACTGGTTCCAGTTGCATCTTCTCTTTTGGAAGCAATGCTTCATAACAGGGAGCATAGCCAGCAGGGGGCAGAAATTTGAACTCTCCATGACGTCCACCCAACAAGAAACGAACTCTGCAATTTTCAATGAAGTAATTAGACTTTTAAATAGTCAACATATACTGTCATTATAAATAATTTAGAAAGTTAAACATTTATTTTATTACCATTTACAAAAATGCAGGTGTGCTTCATGTTTTGGTAAAAACCAAAGAATTAGCAAGCATTCATACTAGTAGATACTATCATTAACACCATCACCTACCCACTATGTTTTGAAAATTTGTTTTGGCCAAAGCAAAACTAATTATTTAATGAAGTAACATATTTAAATGTTTGTCACTTAAAACCAAAGGTTATAAGTTGTGAATTTTTTAATGGATTACAGGGATTTGGAAACACAAATCTAATTTATTGGACTGTTACTCTAAAAACACCTTAGGGAATATTAATACATAACTTGAAAGTTTTAAAGCAACTTCTCAGTGCATCCATGCAGGCAGTTGGGACATGAGAGAAATAAAAACAAACGAATAACTAAAATCATAATCAAGAAAGCAAACAATACTATACCAAATATTACAACAGGGGATGAGTTTCAGAAGCGTAATTAATATTCCTAGAAAAGCCCTAAAGTGTTCTCTCTTTCTCCTCAGATATACATTTTTCATATACATTTAAGACCATAACAGGAAAAACAACAAAGACAGAAACTATCCTGCCTCCTTTGGTCCTCAAGTGGGTAAACTCTAGAGGTAAGGAAACACAGATAAGTTAAAAAAAAAAAAAGCACAGAAATTTTGTTTTAAAAAAACACCTGTTATCTCTAGGAATTAGCCCCTACATTTGTTGTGATGGGGGGACCAGGAGCCTATGGCAATACTAGAACTATTGGCTCAATATATTTCATTTACATTTCTAAAAAGCAGAGAAAAATTAAGACCTCAGAACACCCTCCTCGATTCATGAACTCAGGATTCTGATGTAAAAATATTTTCTCTGATGTAAACAGAGACACCATGACATATACCTGCTATTGACATCAGCTACTATAAAATACAAAGAAAAATGGTCTCACAAAATATACAAGCAACATCAAATAAGAATGAAAAATAAAATTAATTATACCAGTTTGGGAAGATTTTTTACAGTAAAAAGTAATGAACATTTTCAAAAGTTTTGTATTAATGCAGCTACATAGTAGGGTCACTCCTGGGGAACAAATGAAATTAATTTACTAACCCTTTCCCAGCCTTCCTTTGTTCTGTTTAATTCTACAGAAGATTTTCTGAATTCATTAAAGGTAGACAATAACAAATTGAACACAGTAAGTTTGAAACTCAGTGTTTTAGCAACAGAACAAGTAAGAAATGGGCAATACTACTAAAGAGAATCCAAAACTGCTTCTCATCAATTCTGTTTCCTACCATGAACGCAGTATCAGTTTTCATGATTTAGGTTTTTTTGCTCCCTGCTGAGAAACCCAGTGAGAATTTTAATTAGTACCAAATGTGGTGCTGTGTTTCTAATGCACTTCTTTCACTGATAATTGGAATGAAGCAAAATTAATTTCCCCTATGTCACCAAATACCCCTAAAATAATACTTTTCAGACCCTGTGATTTAGTCAAATTGCTTACAGGCATTTCACTTCTCAGTCAAATCATCACTGAACAAATCAGTCTTTTCTTGTCTTCCTTCCAACTGCTATTTGGGCAGAACCAAAACAACAAAACACAAGCAATCATACTTGAATTTGGACAATATTTTTGTGATGAGACAGCAAAGAAAACAATTAAAATTAAGTTGTACTTACTTAACACCTGCTGATAAGCTTACAACAGGAAAGAAGAACCCTTCTGTACTGAAGTTCTCAAACATTCCCTGTACAGGCTGTCCATTAATGCGGAATGAAATGCTGGGTACACCTAAATCCAAGCAGCAGCTAACCACATCATCAGATGCTAATAAATGCTGATTGACAGATGCTACAGCTCTGGGTACCCGACCTAGGATAAAAGCATTCAGTAATCAGAAGATTTAAGCAGGCTTACTTTTTAAAAAATTATTTATTCAGCCATTTCTAATGGAGTATGCTACTGATGCCTCCCAGTCTTCTCACAAAAAAACATAGTTTCTGATATTAGGTAATTGTTCAGAAGTGTAGAAGTAAAATATTGAATTGTGTGTGCATACACATATTTTATATACAAAATCCTATGCTTTAACAATGCTAATAAAATTGATAAATGAAATGATAGAATTAAGGTCATAAAATTGAGTTCAGTGTATTTATATATGCGGTACTTAAAACACACCTTTTATTGGCATAGCCGCACATTATAATTTTCAGAGCAATTAAAGATGGATACGGTATTTAAAGACACTGAGAAACATGGGAAAATTAATGATTTTACCTACATGCCTTAAAAAATGCACATCAAAACACAAGCCACAAATGGAACAAGCTAAAAGTAACCATCAATTATGGTGTGTGCAAGAGAAATCTGGAAGAAAAAACAATGTTCTACTTCATAACTAGGGATTAAAATAACGAAGTTGGCAATAGGGTAGCAATTATTATTTTTAATTGACAAAGCTGTCTTTTATGAAAATATTTATCAAATTTTTTAATTCAATTTAGTAGATCTATCAACAGGTTAAAGGATAACTGTCATTTTACTTGAACTGTAGATTCAAAGTAAAAGAACAATGCAAATATAGAATCATACAGAATTAATTTATCTAAGATCAATACATCAATTGATTTTGGACAGATAGAATTAAGTCAGTATTGATCTAGATCCGGAAAATGCCCTTCTTTGATCAAAATCATGAAAATAGAAGCTATCTGCTAAAAAGCCTAATTGGTATAATTCAGTATTAGCTAACATCTCTGACAAGAAGTCTGAGCTGAACTTCTAAATAAATTAATGATAACTTGGAATTCTGAATGTAGCTCACTATTAAATAGCATGTTATATACACAAAGGAACTGACGATAAAAGTAGGTAACCGCTAAACGTAAGAATAAGTGATAGCTCACAGAGTACTTACCAGACCACAGATGAAGGCCATCAAACCCAAAAGAGTACAGATCATCACCAACACCATTGCCTCCCCATCCTTCTCCACCTCCAGGATAGGGGGCATAACCTGAAGTAGAGGCCCATCCAACTCGTAAATGGGTGGGTTCTGCCGTCAAGAATGGATCAACCTGATCAATTATTAACTCAAAGTACCACTTCTTGTATTGTGCAGAGCCCTCAGCAACACCCAAAAATATGTTTGGTCTTATGCTAAGAAAGAAAATGTAAGCCAGTTAGTGTAAACATAAAATGCAACATATGAATTATATTGCTGTGTAATTGTCAAATTCACTTTGCAAGTATGATAAGAGTACAGATATCCACATTTTGTTTATAATATTTTAAAAAGTGACCAATTTTGTATAACTGTATAAAGCTGCTGTAGAATCATCTTCTAAGGTAGAGGTTCTATGCTTTGAAAAACTTACAGTCAAAAGAGAAATGACAAGATCATTTCCTAAAATAAAAAAAACAGGCATGAGGTTGCCAGGAAATCAAGTCCCTCTCAAAGCACACAAGTACTTCACTGTATGAATACATGGTCCGTGTCCTGTTTAGACTCAGAAACAAGCAACTTTCATGTTCCCATTTTAGAACAGGTCTTATTATGAATTAGCAATTTCTCCTTGAGCACAATTTTCATTACAAACACTATATTGTTAGTAAAAATGGTGGGTTTTTCCAGATGTAAATCCATAATACATAAACACTTCCTAAAGTGTGTTTCTCAACTGAAAGCTGTGACATTTCTTAGGTTACAGTATTTTATTCAATTAATTATTGAAGATATGGAAGTTCCATTTTTCTAATGTAACAATAAAACACATCACTATACCTTGTCACATCATTAATCAAACGTGTTTGCAAAAGTAAGTCTCTTCTAGGCAATAAATTGTCACAGATCAAATTCTGATTGGCGCGAACTGCAACTCCATTACAGACACAGAGAGAGCAAAGCACATCTAGAACCTTAAAAGAAAAATCAGAAGAAAGTCAGGTAAAGGCAGCTAGCTGCATACACTATTATTCAGTTGTCAGCTTAATTTACATTCAGAATATACATAAAGGAAGAAATACAATACATATTGCTTTCTAAATATTTTTCACGTATAGGGACCAAATGTTGCCTGTACCACTGATAGAGGGTACCAAGCATTTGTGGAACATGAACTCAGAACACAGGGTTTGAAAATGCCTCAAAAACCTTCCATTGAGATTCCTTATTCTCATTTTGATTAGAAAAAACAAAGCTAAAACAGGTGTATGTCAACTCTTTACAACTTTTTAATTAAATCTCATCAAAGTTTGAAATATAATATGAAATTCTTTGATGAATTTTTTGGAGCCCCAAAAAATTCCGTGCAAAATTAGTGGACAATTGTCAGTGGCAATTCTCTGACTGCTTATGGATCTCTTCTGCAAATAATGTTTTCAATAAGATAAGTAATTCGTTTATTTATAAAATGAAAAACAATTTACAAGTTCATTATAAAGCAAAACAATGTCAGTAACATGTTATTCTAAAACTTCAGATTTCCTTTTTTGTTTGTTTCAGTCTGAAAATTGCAAGAGATTGATATCATTCTTCCACAGAGTACTGGGACAAGAAGTTTTGGAAGAGAGAACACCATAATATAGTGTTGTTAAAAGCTGAGGAACTAGACTGCACACTTTCTCAAAAAAACAGAGAAGCTTTAAGATGTCCTTGAGTACTGACAAACTATCTTTGAGCAATGAACCCAAATGGTCTAAACTGCTACACATCACCTCCAAGACACATCTTCACACTGTTAATTATCACTTTGGAAGCTGTTGTACAACACCAGAAACAGCAGACATTCATTTTAGCTACTCCTGTTGTCTATCCAGTGAATTTAGCACAAATCCACCATCAACAGCAGTTTAAGCTACTATATTGTGGACTTTTCTATGTCCCAGCCCATACATTTTTCTTTCTACCATCTTTCTTCTCTATTGGGCAGAAACCTCTAGCAGAAGGATAGAAGTAATAATTTAAAGAACCACATAAATTCTGACCAGTATGCAGGTGTAAATCTTTTAGGAACATTAACGATTACCAGCAACTCAGATTTTACATGTAAACTTTTAAATAATCACTGCAAATTTTCTGACTGTATTTCTAACACAGGAATTTTAATTTTAAAAGTCACTAAAATCAATAATTTCCAGGACAATGTTGCTAAATCTCAACAGAATTTCTAATCTAGCAGAAGAAGGAAATGAAGTTTGTGAAATAACTAATAAATTCATTACTTGTCACTATTCATTACTCACTGAAGTTTAGTGAAAGAAACTACAAATGGAAATGCACAAATCCATTACCCAGTGTAATTCTTTTTCTGTGTACATTTTCTTTTTCTGCTCTAAGTTCTCACTACAAGACCTACATTAAGATGTTTCAGAGAAAAGTTTCTTAATAGGTGACTAGTATAGCACAGTCATCCTGCTAAGAGCTAAAAATAGTAAGCTAAATTTATTGCTGAAATTTCAACTTTTTTACTTGTGCCTACTCAGTTTATACTCCTTAACCATGCTTAAAAATACTTCTCTCCTTTACTGTATCTGTAATTGGTTAGATTCTCTGTATTAGTGATTTACAAGAGAAGGTAATTTCAGCTCTCTAAAACTTTCTCTGTTCTTCCTCAAGGTTATCAGTCTTTCAAATAAAATTTTAATTGAGGAAGGAAACTCACATCAGAAAATCACACATAAACCTATATCTTCGTCTGTGTTGTGATGTCATCCTGGTCGCAGCCAGAAACTGTTCACCTTCTTCTATCATAACAAATTGCATATTGATGTCTAAATTAATTTCATCCAGTATTTCTTCTGGAAACTCAGGGGTTTTTTCTTTCTTCTGAACACCTGTGTTTTCAGATATTTGGATTATTTTTCTGATTTCTCATTTTATTTTTCTTCTTTTCTGCTACTATTTTTATTATTCAAGTTAGGAATGACTTCACAGGATATGGTTCTCTATATCTGTAGATACAATGGCAGTCCACTGCTTCTGCAGAGCCCTGAATCACAGAACAAACTACTCTGCCCACTTTCTTACAGCCACCAGAATACTTCATTTTTTCAGCAAATCCAATGTTCTGACTGGTTACCAATATTTCTTAATAGTTTGCTTGTCATATACATTTGTTGTATTTGAAAATTGCTGTAAAGTAATTATATATTAAACATTCTTTTAATCTCAACAAATAAATTTTTCAGATGTACTTTAAGGTTATTTTATTCCTTTAAATGTACTAGAATCACATATTTCCATGTAGAAATGTATCTTTTTTTCCCCCACAAAACATTGCAAGATTATCATGACATCCTTAGTTTTTTCCAAACATACCTTGTAATTGCGCCCATGTTTATCCAACAGTGAAATAATGGATTTGATGTGTTCCTCAGATATTATATTTAAAGCTTCTGGGCTTTCGATCAAGATGCAGTGCAACACTTCCAGAATACCTGTATGAAGGCCAAGAAATAATGCTGTCATTAAATCACCTGCACAACTGAACAAAATCTAAAAGCTCACTAGATTAGTATATTAAAAAATGCTATATTTTCTCCAGCCTAAAAAGAGAATGAAAACGCTTCTAAGGAGTATTAATATGAATATAATACGTTTTTAATAAATGCATAATAAAAATGTTCATTTCTATTTTCTTTTGAAAATAGCCACAATTTTAAAACCACTTGAGAAAATTGCAAGCTTAGGTCCCTCTTTTCTAGGAAAAACATAAAGGTTTTAATAGGGAGCACCATACAGTATACAAATATTTTGTTGAATACTCCACAGTAAAAAAACCCCTATAATCTATACCTCTATGGGATTTGTATGCATGCCCACAAATTTGTGTTTCATGTACACTAGTCTTCATACTGTTTCTTCAGTCTTTAATTCACCAGAGTCACCAAATTTCTTCAGTCTTTAATTCACCAAATTTGTTTGAATATGGTGTTGCACATACCAAATATATGGAATCAAAAAATGCCACGGAAATGTCTCTTTAAAAGTATTCCTTTTCTCAATTAAAACGAAACACAACAAAACAAACCAAAAACCAGAACCAAAAACCCCACTGAACAGCAACTTAAAAATCCCCAAAATGAAACAAAACACCAAACAAAAACACACACACACACACACACCCCCAAACCCCAACAGTGTATTTGTTTTCTAATACTTGTTGGCTTCAAGGAAAACTACTCTGACAATAACGTAAAACAGACTATAACTGATGGTTAATTTACACCGTAAAAGTGAGTCTCACCTGAGGAAGATTCTAATCTATCCAATTTACTGATTAGCCAATCAAGGTTGCTGGAAAATTGAGCACAGTTGGTTCTGTTGCCACGAATTAGAGCAGCTGAGAAAAAAACCCACAAGGTATAAAAGGAGATTTCAATTTTAAATCACTAATATTTATCATATATATTTTAACACAATTTTTAGAGTGACTTCATAAAACAGTTAACAGACAAGTCCATGTATGTTACAGTAATAAAGAATTAAGAATTTTGTTACTTTGAATATCAGCAACTGACATAATTTCTAAGGACCAGATAGTTTTTGAAGTTGACTGGGGTCTACTGGATAAACAAGAATCTCATAAAAAATATGTTTTGTTTATATTTTTTTTTGTTGTTAAATTTAAATAGCAGTTATCCAGCACCCTTGCTTGATGCAAATGTCAAGCACTGCCATCATCATGGGGCTGAAACACTTCTATTTTTTCCTACCAAGGGTGGAAAGATCATATGCAGAAGTTTGAAGTCAAGTGCAGGTTGGGTGTATTGCTGTTTAATTCTACTTTCTGTTTACAACATTGTAGAATGCAGAGCTTTTAGTCTTTCAGCAGTACAGACTGCACTTTGAAAGTTCACCAACATTCAAGTCTTTCGAGCAATACTGTTGGTTTTCTTCCTTCTGGATATTATTACTGATTATAGGGGAGAAAAAGCAACAAGAAAAAGCACCTTTGGTACACAACTGTCAATGATTTTTATTATGAGACATAATAAATTTTACATCAGAACAAATGTGTTCAAAATGTACTTGCAGGTGAAAATCAAGACAAAATGTGCAAAAAGCCCATATAGCATCAAAGAGGGTTTTTTAATCCTATTTTTCTTTAAACTCATAAGACCATAACAAAATGCAGGCAATGGTAACTTTTTACTTTCTTAGAAAAGGAGAAGATTTCACTAAAAGCACCTGCATGTCTGTTCTATGTGAATAGCCTTATGCTTCAAAGCACTTCCCCTGGTTCCTTTTGTTTTTGTCCTGACACTCAACTTTCTTGTTTCATTGTGGGTCAGGACTACCTTTCCTTTTAATGAAATCAGAATGCTTTTAAACTTCATTAGAAGACAAGATTCTTTCTAAATGAGAAATAACATAAAGCAGGTATCAAATATGAAATTTTAAAAAAATACACATATACATACTTTTCCTACTTTATAATTTCAGCCATTTTACAACACACAAGCAGTTTGCTCTAGAAACTATGACATATATACTGAAACAAAATATTTTCACTTCTGTTTTTTGTAATATTTTTCCTAGCTGAGATCTATGTTTCCATGTATCATTGCTCAATAAATTCTGTTCTTTGTAATAAAAAGTAGTAGTTCTTTGTAATAAAAAGTAGGAAGAAATTCTGTAATTGACATAATTGAATAATACACAAAGTATTCTTTGGTGGTGAAGCAGAAAGTAGAATATCAAGAATACATATCCTGGGTGTTTTTGAAGAACTTACCTAACAATTTGTAGAGGAGATTCAAAATTTCTTTCCATGATGTACCGTGTTCTTCTCTCGCAATTCCTGCAAAATGAGCTGCACTGTTGTAGTCATTTAAGCGATCAATGCAATTCAGAACTAGTGCCAGCATTCCCTGAACACATAGGACAGAGAGGAACGTGAACTGTGCATGAAAAAGCATTGGTCATCCTTTTTTAAAGGTTTTTTTCCTGTATAAAATGGAATGTTGCATTTTCTTAAATTAAGAAAATCCCAAACAAACCAATTGTGTTTAAAATATTTGAATATTTTTCTCTCCAAAATGAATTAATTTTAGAGAATGATTCTATACTGTTCCTTACACAACTAAGTATTATAAAAAATAAGGGAAAAAAAAGTCTGAAAATAAAGGCTTTTACAATTTTCAAGAACACTCTGTTCTGTATAAAAATCTTCCTTGAATAAGGCAAAAAACCCTTACATGTATATTAAAAGAAATTTTTGTTGATTAAAAAAGGTCAAAATTACACTATCCAATAAAATATCTGTAAAACAAAGAATTTTAAATATCAGAAGATATTTGTAACTTCAGTTTGATTGCAGACTCACATGGTATTGAAAACCCGCAAGCAATTCAAACATGTTTAAAAACATCATAGAATGCATTTAGTATTTATACAAAAATATAGTCATTCCATTTCCAGAGAGGAGCAATATGACAATTATGTAGTACATATCCTTCTCTAAAACTAACACTCTTAGAGTTTCTAGAGGTAAAAGTTACTGATTCACAGGGCAAAAAAGACATCAGAAATAACATCTCTTATTGACCCAGGTTTTATTATTCATTTGGAGTACCCACATTGTGTAACTTCACAAAGAGAAAAATAAATTTCTTGTAAAAATTGTTAATTGTAAAAATGAGATCTGTTTAAAGATGCTCAGAAGTATTAAGATCAAATTTTATGACAGAGTTTGTGGCTTGAGACAAGTTTTCTGTATTTCGTATTTATAAATATATATATATATATA
>VZRZ01002579.1:897926-909173 GCA_013398175.1 Climacteris rufus
TATATAGCTATAGTTATATACTTCTATATATATAGATATAGCCCTCCCAGGAACTATATGTTATAGATCATACGCATATATCTAGATGATAATATTCAGATTCTTCTCAATGTTTTTGAGACAATACACTTAAAATAATGCAACAATTCGTCTTTATATACCTCTTCTTTGAATAGATTTTGTCTGTTTTTGAGTGAGCGAAGTTTGTTTTGCTTATCTTCATGTTGCAGGTCTTCTTCGGGAAGCTGGAAGTAAGTAATCAGGTCTTGCAGAGTCTGAGCCATCTCCTCAACAGGCAGGGCAGTGGGTGACAGTGTTCTGTTGTTTCCACTATGGAAAACAACAAACTGGCAGCATTAATAATTTTCCCACTGTAATTTACAGTATTATGTAGCCTATTTTCTTTTGGTCTAAATGAAGTCTTGTTACACATATGACATATGAATATGAGCAACAGATGATCTGAACTGAACATCATTCAAACATCTATTATTTTAATGTCCAGCACTCAGAGCTTCCTGAAGTGGAATAACATTTCCCATTCTGCACTGATACAAATAGGGAGAATGTTTTTTAAAAAAATTAAAAATAGAAGAAGAAACAATATAATGCAGCAAAAAGATGAAACAGAGATGAAAGCTGTACCAAAGCCCTTTTAAACAATAATTGATTTCGTTTACATACTTTAAATCCTATTGCTGTTATAGGTGTAATGTGCAGGTGGACTAAAATAATAGCAGTTATTGAAGTTATAAATCCCCAGTCTTCTACAAAAAGAACACAAAAGTGGCAGGTAATCCTAACCATGAATTAGATCTTCCGCATGTATTCTATACAGGAAATAAAGAAGTGTGGGATTTAAAAATATAAAATTCTCAGTATAATAATGTCTCTTTCTGTTCAAGTATTTTCTCAATCTTTTGTGACAACCTAGTTTTCCACAGCCTGACTACTATAAATAGTATCATCTAGCATCATCTAGCAGGCACTTACTGCTGGCAAAAGTGGCTCTTTTTTTATATCCTCAGCCCAGAAAATACAAAGGATATACTTGAGATATTGTAGTAATAATGTCATAAAGACAAGCTCATATGGTGGGTTCCATGGAAGGAAATAGTTAATTAAAAACTTCTTTTTCTTTACTTTTTCATCAAATAGGTACTGATACAAGGGTGACCACTTGATCTTCATAATTAAAACTTTTGTTAAGCACTAAGAAAAAATAGTTTCTTCAGTACTAAATACATTTTTACATATTTCATTGTGTATTCTTTTACGAAGTTCTAGGTACCATAGAATACTCACTAATGGAGCTAGACTAAGATCAGTTACCATGTTTTCTTCAATTTGGATTAGAAGACAGCTTGCTTCTGGCTTCAAGGTATTAGATATCAAGTAAATAATCTTAAATAAACTGTTTTATTTATTTAATGAAATTACTAATCAAAATTACAAATTTAAATCAGTAAAAATATATTGCTAATACCTTCTAAATTCAAATACTTGAAAGCAGGAAATAAGAATTCTCTTAGAGAAATTCTTATAATTTCAGAATACTTTAGAAACAGAGCAACATCTACCTTATGAAGTGACTGAATAAGCTTGTAGTATTGCGAATGATTCGAGCAGCCTGGGATTCCTCACGCTGGCATCTTTGTAATGTAAGACCATCATCCATATGACCTTCTTGGTGTAATATAACCTAATGAAAGTCAGTAATTATCACAATAATTACTTTACAGCTCTTTTTGCTTTTAAGTATTTTGTTACTTATGTCAATACTGCACTGAAAAAAATTATGGCATATATACAGATGTGTTAATCACTTTAAAACTACAAGTTTTTCAGTCTCACATAAGTTACTCAGAGACGACAATGTAATGTATCTTTATTCTTCCACAGTTTGTGAAAAATATATGCTTAGAAGTGTTTTCCAATTATAACAAAAAAGGTCATTCTTTCTATATTCTGTCTGTCAGAGGAAAAGGAACTTCACTTTCTTAAGCACCATTTACTAAAGGATTCATGCTTTAAGACTAATGACAAGAAAAATCAAGCTGAAATGACAAACATAAAAGTTACAAGGCAGCTAAAGGAGCAACAATGTTTATGAGCAACTTCTGACTCATTTAACTATTTCTACACAATATTTTGGGTTCTTAGCAGAACCAGATATGTCATATGAACTTCAAGCAATAACAGAGATCCTTTTGTGAGATTTTAATCTTTCACTTTAAATAAATACACAATGTCACAGAAAGCCAGCATCACTTTTAGGTATCACAAAAACTAGTCTTTAAAATCCTACAGTAATTTTGTAAGAAGTGAATGTGAGTTATCCTGCTTCTTTGTCCAAGATGCAATCTACTGCATTCTCTACCAAAAAAATGTATCTCTTTAGCTTTGAGTTAGTAAAAATTTGCAACCCACCTTCCCAGTTAGCAGAGTAATTCTGAGAGCATGAATAGTTAACAAAGATCCTAGTAATGTTAAAAAAGAACCTAGTAATATTATATGAGTGGTTACTGCCACAGATGGGAAAGTTATTTACCAACAGCTTTTCTACATACTAGCATATACCAAAGCACTGGAAAGTCATGTTTTTCTATACTTGGAAGAATCTAGACTACACATGTGCTCTCTTCCTCCAAATATGTTGAGGAAAGGTTTGTAAAAGAGACAAACATCACCTGGTGAGTTTATCTGAACAGCAGAATCCGTGGAACTATGATGGGGAAGACTGGGAAGATATTTTTGAATTACTACATTAAAAACATTTTCTTAAAGGAGACTAGTTTAAAATTTGGTTCTTTTTCTCTTTTTCCAAATACTTCTTTATACAGAATCACACTGTGGATGACTTTGCTAGCTTAAATATCACTGTTTCCATAGACAAAGGTCCTGAGGTCTCTAAACTGAACAGTAACTGAAGATTGCTGTTCCCATCACAAAACTAGTAAGAAAATATTTGACAATCAGATAATGTTTCCTCAGGCCATTGTATGTAGGTCCAGATTTTGGAGCTGTAGGAATGAAAACATTTGACAGATAGGATATTAAAGCTGTCATGCCTTGCAAAATAATTGCTTCTTCATCGTTGTAGAGCAGATATGCACTCCTCTCCCTAAGTATGCAGTGGATGAGGGAGGAGAGAAGTCTTTTAGAAGGTCCTAATCTTTCTCTGACAAAAAAAAAAAAAAAAAAAACCAAAAAAAAAAAAAAAAAAAAAAAAAAAAAAAAAAAAAAAAAAAAACAGAAAACCAACAAACAACGGAATCCTCAACTAAATCATCCAGAATCATCACAATGACAGGAAAGTGCTATTTAGAATTCCAGTAAGTACATCACAGACAGAAGCATACAGAACTGTCTATATCGGTTCTTCAGATAAAACATTTCTCTGCATATAAAAGGGGGCATTTGGCACTGCCTTGCTTGCTGAAGTGCAGCAAGGCCAACTGTGTGAGAGATGGCCTCCAGAATGTGCATCCAAATCATGTAGCATATGTTTGTTCTCTGAGGTCTAGCATTTCAGAGCTCTGCAGAAGTTCATTGCTTGCACAGAAGCAAGCTCTCAAACTGAAAAGAGACATCCATCACTCACTGGATGGTGGAGGGATGTTGTCTAGAATATTTACATAAACATCATCATTAGCTGGCAAAGCCTTGAATCCTTGATTACTACAATCTCAGAGAGAGATATAACAGATAAAAAATCTGGCAGGAATCATGAAACAAAAGCCTCATAAACAATGCCAGAATTTCTTTCATATTTGTCAGTATAATAATTAGATAGATGAAACTACACCAAAGCCAAACAACAGAAATTTTTGCTAGGAATTTTTAGTATTTTATCATAGAACTAATTTAGTTGTTTTCTCCTCTTTATGTTAAAAACCCCCCATCCTTTCCCACTTCAAAAACAAGGTATTTCTCAATCCTCCTAGGGCAAATGAGTCATGTTATAAAAAGTGTAGGCCAGCTTCAGAAGGAATGCAGTGAGTGAAAGTGAAAATCTCCTGACACAGTGATGGCAAAGGATGAATATAAAGCAATGATTTTGCTTCTAATGTAGAAAAATTAATTTTATATTAAATTTAAACAGATATATACAGTTAAACTTGCTTACAAGATTATAGTCTAGTATCATACATTGCAGGGTATGAAAAACTGTTTCTAGCCTGCACAGGAATATCAATCACATGAAGAGAAAAAGCTGGGGTTTTCTTCTGTTTGAAGCCTTTTAACAAGACAGAATTCTCCAGGTGAGAGGGCAACAAAAGATTTAAAGTCTTTGAACATGAATGAAACAGTTTCAAAGGAGAAAAGAAGTGACAGGCAATTATGGAGGTTGCTTCAGTCCCTTGCTGCTGAGCAGAAAACTGAGAAACAAACTACTAAATGCTACATGAAGCTATTTTTAAATTCTTCATTGAATACAGAGGAAGAATCTACTTGCTACTTTTTCAAGACGTAAAATTGAACCTTCTGAGGAAACAGAATGCCATAGCCAGTTCTGGCATGGGAAAAGAAGAGGCCAGAATTGTGTGATTTAATTTTTTATCAAGAAAATACTGAATGACTGGCATATAAAGAATTTCTCTGATCAGCCCAGCTGCTGAGAAGTGAAGGGGTTGGGCACTCACTGCCCATTGATGATGACCATGTGTGCTGCATACGAATAAATGTGATTGTGCCAAGGGAGTGTGATGAGGACCTCATTGTTTTGTATTACAGTGTTTCTGTATGGGTATTCTCTTATGAATATACATACGTACAAGTAATCAAAGAAGAATTCCCACTTCTTTTCAGTAATGACCTTATTTTTATTTTCTTTTTCATATTTAATGATAGGTTCAAGTTGTAAAATTCTACAAATACAGAATCAAAGAATCATTTGGTAATGACAGTTATGTGAATCTGGTACTAAGCCCCTTAACACTGAATGAAATGTGAACATAAAATCTGAAGATATAACAGGTCATATGCTACTAATTAAGAATATAATCATACCGTACAATCAAAAGGCTGAAAGACCTCCTTGATGTCACATCATAATTACATCTAACACTTTGTGAGGAAATTATTCACTAATATCCCTTAAGAAACTTGAGGATTTTCTAGGTCCATTTCTTAAATGAGAAATTTCATTGCCATTTCAGACAATATACTCAGTTAAAAAAATATAAAACACCAGTGAATGTAAAATGGCATATAAGTTTACACCAGTTACACCAAATATTTATTTGACCATCCAAATCAGGAATTTCCATATTTTACTGGTGTCAAAAATAAAAATTGAGCAGAAATTAATTATTTCTTCTGAGAAGAAAAATAGTTAAATGCAAATGGCTTAATAGCAAAGTTGTTGTTCAATTACATAGTTATGTTAACATCCATCACCGTGGAATATTCACAATGTGAAATATTCACATTTTCAATATAAGAACACAAAACAATTAAACCCACAAACATTGATTCCACAAGTAATTAAAAAAAATCAACCATTACCTTTCTTTTCAAGGGACCTAAACGTGCTGATTTAGCATCCTGTGCTTTGTAAGTCAACCATAAGGCAGTAGCCACATGTTGGACAAAACAGATTGAATCTCCATACTTTATTTCTGGTGCTCCCATTCCATCAATGTCACGTTTGAGACTAGATTCCTGCTTTTCTTTTAGCTCCTAAGGAGATAAAATAAATTGGCATTTAATCTCTGCTTTGGAATAGGATAAAGCATTGAATTCTCCATTAACATGGATTACAATACTGAACAATATTTATGCTACTTATGCTGTTAAGATGCAGATAAATTTCATTTCACATAATTTCTGCTTCTATCCAATTAATCTTTCAGATTATGATTAAAAATAATTTCAAATCTGAAGTATCATTTTCACTGAAGCAAGAAAAATCAAATCAAATCCATTACAGTGGATTAATAATAAAACAATCTTTAAATGTTTAACTTAAGCTAATCAATAATAGAGTTAGTGATATAAGTAAAGGTTCAGTTTAACAGTCTGTAGAACTCTGTGTAGCCAACATTTTCAAATTTTAGCTTAAACATGAAAAATAAGAATAAACAGAAACCTAGTTTGATATGTAGTTAAAATATTGTTATGCTAAAGAATTTTTTGTTTATAATTTGTATATACAGAAAAAAACTTCACTTAGAATAATGTCTCTGTATTGAAACACCAGCAAAAAAGATTAATTCTAAAAACAGTGCAATTTGGCTTTTACATTTACTTTATTTTTGCATTTCTCGATTTATTTTACTTTTTTATTATTATTATTTATACACTTTGTAAGAATTGGATTTTTTCAACCTTCTTGCAAAGACATTGCTTAATGCTTGTCTGGAACACCCAGTTTATAAACCCAATCTATTTCTTAATCCCATTATTCTTCATTTACAACTGGACAATTTTAAGACTCAGCACAAAAGAAAGTTTTTTTTACTTTAGAATAAAATTGTTGTCCTTTCAAACTTGAATTCAGGAATAAGGACAGAATTGTGCTGCAAACTTCGTTGTAGCAACTTATGGATATATGTGACTTAACAAAAGAAAAAGTAAATAGAGCAATTGAATAAAAACATTTATCTATTATTTCAATGGTTGATGGACTGAAGTGTAGATGTTAATTTGTTGCTAACTATAAATATATTAGAAATTAATATGCATTCTAAATTTTTATATGTGTAACAGGATGTTTTAATTTCATTTCAGGTTACAAAACGTTCATCATCTATGAAGTAAACAGAAGTTATATTTTAGCTATGCTAATCTGCTTTCATTTATATGTAATTTAATAATAATTTCAGTTGAAGCAGGTAGCTTTATATTGCCAAGATGAAGTGAATGAAATTACAAGAGAGTCCCTGGAGATAGCATTGCAATGTCAAGACTGTGGGGAAAATGTCACATAATGTTTGTGTGGACTGAGCTGTCGCCTACAGAAAAAGATGAACTATTTCAATTTGCAGTGAGGATATTAAGTGAAAAATACAATAGCACAGATTCACTAACTGTCGGCAATTAATTGTTTGACTATTAATTGATTTGAAGATCAAAACTTTTTTTCTCAAATATTGTGTCTGCATCAGTAATCAAGCATCAATTAAAATTTTAAAGAAAAATCATGGTGGTAAGAAGCAACCCTAATTAAGTCACTGTTTTGAAAAACATGGAGTGATACTGATACATTTTGACAACACCAAACATAGTGAAACAACCAAAATATTTTTAATTTCAGAAATAAATCTTTAGAATGATTTTGGGGGCTTGAAGGCTGTTCTCACTTTGAGAAATACAGTATAAATTCCTCTTCATGTTTTGCTCTTTGCACACTGTCCAGCTTCTCTAGGATTTCAGCCAAGTAATTTGATCACAGTGTGCAAAGACAGGGTGTATTTTATAACAGCTGAAAAGTTTAATCAGATAAAGATTACTGGGGGAGAAGGGGGGAAAAGAACCATCTCTTATCTAGATATTTGCACATATCTTAGCAGTATAATATGCAAATACTTTCATTTTTACAATCCTCTCTTCACAACCTAGTCTCAGTTCAACTCTCTCAGGCTGTGCATTAATCAAATCAAGGAAAACAAATCAGAACATGCCTGGAAGATGGCACAGGAAAAATAACAGTTACAACAACAACAAACAAACCAAAACATGGAGTGAACAAAGGAATTTGAGGAAAAGTTGTATTTGAGGGAAAATGTTATTTTCAAAAGATATTTAAATACTAGAGGAAGGACAAGAATTAGAAAGTGAGAAAGAAACATAGATTGCTATGTGATAGAAGGAACACAAGGAATGACACTGTGAACAGGAGAAATAAAATCAACAGTCTTTACAAAGATTTTAAAATAGCAAAAACCCAGTAGGGATAACACTTTTGATACTTTAAGGGCTTGTTTAGACAACCCTAAGAATGGTAAAGCAACTTGTTTTCTGAACTCTTACTAAATCTATCTTGCATGAGCTAATTAAAATTTTATCTTGTGGTGTTGCACACTGTTATTGCATTAAAAGTTCTGCCATAGTTACTCCAATTCAACAAAAGAAAAAGATAAAAGATCTAGAGATAATAGAGTTATCATGCTAATGGTCTTATTGTAGTCTGCATACTTTGCCTTATACACTTCTATATTCCAGTAGACAAGAGAAAGAAAAGTTACTTTCATTTTACCTTCTATTTTCTCTTCCCATAAAAAATAAATAGAAAAAATAGTTTAATACTGTATTTGAAAAGCAGCACTTACTGGGAAATTATAATTATAAAATATGAACTTAAAAATAAGTATTTGAACTTTTAGAGACAAATGTAGGTGAAGGACCCTGCAATACCTATCGTCTTATTCCAAAACCAAATTAAACTTTATGATTACTGTTATACTATTACAACATCCCAATGCCATGTCCCTAAGACAGCTACATGCTGGCAGTAATATCAAAATGATATCAATTCCTTCTGCATGAGTCATCTGTGACTTTTGAATGTGTCAGAATGTTACTTACCAAGACTATCACAATAACTTCTTAATCATCAATTGCACATATCACCACAAAAATAAAATATGAAATCTAATATTAATTCTGGGCTACACAAATTTTAAATAAACAAATATTTTTAAACATGCTCTTGTTTCCACTGTGTTTAGTCTCAAGGAAATTTGTAAGTAGAACCAAGATTCTGCTGAGCAATGTGTACTGAGCCAAGTACTGTGCTGGAATGAGAACATCCCATTTCAAAACAGGATTCCATCTGGTGTAGAGAAACTGCTGTCTCTGTTGTCACAAGTCATTACAGATCTGTTGCCTTAAAATATAAAGGTTGACATTTTAAAACTTGGTCAGATGTAAGCTGTATATTAAAACCAATAAAAGCTGTAATTTGGGGGGAGGGGTCCATTGATTTCTGATGTTTTCAAGATTAGTTTACAGCAATTAGCAGTAAACAGGCTTTTATTACAGATGCTGTTTTCATTGAAATCAGCACCATAATGTTCTTTAGCATATACCTCATCTTTTTTTTAAATCCCTTCTGTTCTTATTTATGTAAGAACATATTAAGAAAAACTCTAATTTGAATTTTATAATCTAAAATAACTGTTTCAATTTCCAGTGTTATTCATCAAAAGGAAACAAAACAGTAAAAGTAAATGCACTATGAATGCAATCACAGGTTTTGAAACGCTAAGAACACACAAGATTGCTGAAGTGGAATGTAACAATACTGAAGATGAAGGTGCTTTTTCAATAAGAGGGTGTCTATAACAACTGCTGGAAAAAGAAGATTTTATTTAAGCCATGTGTTACAGGCTCCTGAGAAGCCTTGGGGATTACCATACTCCAGATAGCTCTGCCTTCTGGCAAAGATAATATCTTTTTCCTACAAAACCCTTTTGCTAGCTTCCAAACTGGAAAGGGTACCGCAATGGAGAAATGTTTCATTTCCATTTGGAAAATCTCCATCAATGCATATTGTAAGCAATCTGGTCTGAATAGGTGCTGACCCTATCTAAAGCAGAAGGCTGGACTAGATGGCTTCTCGAGGTCCATTTCAATTAGAATTAATCCATTAGTCTAAAGGATAGGAGTGTAGTAAACAGATACATATACAGCAGCCTATATTTAAGAATCTGTATATAGTTGGACACAAAGACATTAGACAGACACCTTGAAATTTCCCTGAATTCATGCCATATTAAGGTAAAGGAAAGTGAAAAGGTTTCTTTACTGAGAAAATGAATCAAACAAAGGTTTACAAATACATATATGCAGAAATTAAGACAAAAACACTTGCATATATCTAGCAGTCTAGTCTAACTAGTAGTTCTACCATCCTTTTCCCCCTCAATCTGTGTGCCATCAACACACAGTCCTTTTCTTCTTACAGTCCAGGTGAGTGTTTAGGGTTTATTCCAAAATATCACCTGTCTTTGTTCAGGAAGAGTTATCACTGCTTGTTCCCCTTACCTTTGGAAACACTAATGTCTCTATCAAAGGGACAGTGCAGCTCTTACCTGCCCAGACAATAAGAAACAATTCTTATTCTTGGCACCACATTCATAACCTATCTGAAATGAAAAAATATTTTTCTATATAGGACAGCACAAATGGGACAGGATGATGAGACTCTGAGCTTGCATTTAATATAAAAATATACATTAACAACTATATTATGTATAAATACAGTAGTCATTAATGACTTCTGCATAATTAATTACTACTGTACCTCAGCTTAGTCATTGTGGACACTGTAATAAATTTCACTAGTGTGCCTTTGAGCACACCTCAACAAAAAGAGTAAGAAAACAGAGCATGTTTACTCAATGTAACAGAAATTATTCTATGAATATGCATGCATACTCAAAATGTATACATTTATATACATAGATTAAAATACAGAAAAATAGCAGAACAGTTGGTGTCCAATTAGGCAGGGAGTACATTAAAGGAATTTTAACTCAATGTTTAACTGGTAACTGTGCCACTCCTGGGATACTCACCATTCTTACCAGGGTGCCATGATTTGTCAATAATGGAAAAAAATTGCAGCTATAATAAATGGCCCTGTGCAACATCATATGTACAATCTATGTCGCACAGCCTTTACACTGAACAAAAAATGAAAAAGTAGTGAGAAACTAGCAATCTAAGGAAATTTTCTGACAGTTATTAAATTATTTTGATTGGCCAAAATAAAATTTCATGAGTTAAGATATGCAGTTGCATTAACGTGATGGTTTAAGAAGTTTGTAAGGTCTAGCTTTTTGAGTGTGGTAAAGGCCAGAAGATGGCTCCTGTAAGGAGCTTCCAGAAGCTCCCACAGCTGTCCGGTCAGGGCCTATCTCTGATGGCTCCTGGGAGATTGATGTGCTGTTTTCCACAGCTGGGCCAATTAGAAAGGAGAGTGACACCTCTGCGACAGTATATTTAAGAAGCAATCTCTGTAGTATGCACACGTGCCATGTAGTCACGTAGGAGTAGGTTAGGCAGAGGAGAAGGAGTACAGCAAATAACTAAGAAAAAACAACTGAAACATCAGATATGAAAACTAGTAAATTCTGCCAGTCAGCCAAAGAAGAGAAGCAATGGAGGAGGAGGTTCCTGCATCATCGGAACTGATACATCTTCAAAGCCTGTGGTGAGAGACTTTAATCAAACTTGGAGCGGAGACGGTGCAGGAGGGAGTGAACTCCCACAAGAGTAGCTGTGTCTGGTGGGGAC